>BGNK01002567.1:12640-96356 GCA_003297005.1 Symbiodinium sp. clade A Y106 | reverse complement strand
GGTTGTATCTAAGTCTGAACGTTTGATGTGAGTATTCACTCAATTGACATGATCGATGGACATGTTCATATGCATAAGCGGAAGGTTCATTACCTGGAAAAGTCATCCATCTAGTTCTCAACGTAACAACAGCATACCTTCGTGAAAGCATATCCAACAGCTTCAAAACCCGAGTGCCAGCTTCCAAATAAACCCTATTTAAGCCACCCACGGGGGGGGGGGGCCTGCGACGCGGCGGCGCGGCACCATATATAGGAACAGGAAGAGAATGCACTCCTCTACAGCTGAGAATAATGCAAATACTTAGTCGGAAAAGTATCGCACACAAACGAGTACGCAGGGCACTATACCGAAACAGCACCGACAAGGGGATTAGCCGAAGTTGCTATCACACCACCCCAGGCGAGATCTTATTAGTGGCAGAAGCCCAGGAGCCAGAGCTGCTCGCGGCCCTCTGCCGCCACCTCAAAGAGGCCGGATGTGAGGCTCAGTTTGTAAATCCCCAATCTGTGGAGTCCTAAACTCGTAGCTTATTTCCACTTTCCGGAGCCTCTTCTTCAAGCCCCTAGCAAGCTAGTACCTAGGGACCAAGCTTTGCGGCCGAGAGCAGCGTCGCCGGCGGACTCTTGTCGAAAACCCGGGAGCTGGCAGGGTTGAAGGACAAGGGATGAGAGATTCTCATTCTGATCATCAGACTACCCGACACGCTTCAGTTGGTGGTTTAGGGGGCTTTGGATTGTCTGAAGAACCGGCAGATACAGGTGAGCAAGAGAAGACAGTTGTGAACGTCTTCAATTCGAGTCATGTCCAGGGACCTTCGAACCTCAACAACAGACTCTAACCTCAACCCCCCCTTTTTCTTCAACTTCAAGCCGAGTCCTTGGTGCCCAAAGCACTTAACTAAGGAGCGGACCAGACCGCAGAAGCCAAGCAACAGCTCGCGACCCGACGGCAATTGAAAGTTGATCTCAGTCAGAAAGGTCACGGACAGCCTCACGTGGCGGGTCGTTCACACTGGTGGAGGGTTTAGGCATTGCAGCGTCAAAGGCTTCTCTCTTTACGACAGTGCTGAGTTTGGTTTGGGGATTTCAGGGATTCCAATCATAGTTCTGGATTTACTATATTGTATCTTGTCGTTGAGGGTATTGGCTTTGATATACTCTGTCCGACCCGGGAGAACAAAGTGTTTGACAGTCATGAAAAAGTCGTGTTTGTGACAGAAGGTTTCCTTTTGCACTCGTACTTGAAAGAAGGAATGGAGGAATCATCGTCAAAGGCAGCTCCGCTGGTTCGTAGCATATTAGACGGAGGCCGAGACCTCCGAGCAACTTGACCCCTGAATTCTTCGGTGTGTTTCGGCGACCCCGACAAAGCCTTTCGACTTCTTGAAATCCAGGTTCTGCAGCCGGACTGCAGCTACACGCCTGGCCTAAGCCGCAGCTCGACAAGCTACCCCACGGAGCAGATATTGAGTCTGGAGCAAGCACCGCAGGAGTCACACTGACCTCTGTTGCAAGATCGGATGATTTTGGCTGGAAGGCACGAGCGAGGGCTGCATTCTCGCCCCACGGTCCAAGGTGCATTGCAGGGCGACAGTCCAGTTTAATCATGGCACCTGTCGTGCATGGTTCTGCGATGTGGATGGCAAAAACTGGCGCCTCCGTCGCAGGATGGCTTTCCTCGGACGGTCACTGCGATCCGTTAGGTTTTGCTCAAGCACGACGATGTCGGCCGGTTGGAGTCCAGACAGCGAGCGAGCGGTTGCGAGTTACATGATCGGGCCCTAAGTAATTGCAGGACAAGGAAGATCAGCTCAGTGCGGCATCCGCGCACCGTTCACACGTAGCGCGAAGCCATGCTCTACTTCCCAGTGCTGGGTGCGGAGACCAAGTGCATGCTCCCGGCAGATGCCCCGAGACCGACTACAGTAGGAGTGCGGCTTTCGGCCGACACTCTCCCCACCAACCTCGTTGACAGGATCCACTGCCCATGCGCGGTGATGTGCCACCAGAGTGCTCCTAAGCCAGTCAGAGGCTAAACACAGATGCTGTCGGGCAGAAGCTGCTCAACTTGAGCAACATCAGTCGCAGTCGAGTTTCGTTCCAAATCCCAGTACTCTGTGTGTCATGAACACACTCGATGAGCCGGCCTTCACCGATTGTCGGGAGAAGCTGGCGCGGCGGACTAACGGTTGCCGTGTGGGAAGCCTAGCTGCACTTAAGAAGGAAGTCAGAGTTTCCATGTTCACACTCCGACACGCCTGGGGTGTTCTTCGTTCGCGGCTCATTCGACCGCACATTTGTTCCGGAATACTCGATTTCCAAGATGGTTGCATGTTTATGCAGCTGTGGCTCGAACTCCTTGACGCACGAAGCCGAATGCTTAGGTGATGGACGAATTGACTCCGCATTGCTCGAACTTGGTGGAGCCTGCAAGAGGCCCGGCTGACACATGCACGAGGTTGGCGAGTGAGCTCGCTGTGTGGGGCAGATTGCTAAGTTCTCGCGTGCCTTTGCCGATAGTCCTGCCGAGCTGACTTGATGGCTAAGTGCCCTTCTTGGGCATGCTTTGATGTATTCGTCTCAGCATTTCATGTCTGGAGTTTGGCCGTGATGTTGTCACAACCATGGAGGTGTGTCCGGGAGAGCATGACCGTTGTGCTCGGCCAGTCGGCGGCCTCCGACCAAAGACGAAAAAGTGCGACCTCTGATGTACCCATCCTGTAGTGGTTTGATTATGCTACGCTGAGAGCTTGCTTATACCCTCTGCTCTGACTGAAGTTGCACAGCCTTCACCCACATTCCACTGCTCTCCCCGATTCCGGTGCACATAAGGCTACCAGCCAACGTCGGCCAGCTGTGCTACTTAGGTGAAAACGAGCATAGAATTCCGCAGGACGCGTGGTTGGCAGGCGACTGTGGCACTCCACTGTGCGGGCCTCGACCAGGGCACTGTTGTCGGGCTTGGAGGTTGAATGTCAGAGTTTACTGAGACGCAATGGGGCTCTCAACATGAAAGTTACGGTTTCCAACGATGTCGACTGGTTGCAGAGATCGCTGCTGGAATGATTGCTGGGCCCGAATACGAAGATTGTTCCATCGAGACCAAGACTAGTGACTAGACTCAGTGACTAGACCTTGAGCTCGAAACTTCAGCTGCAAAGTTAGGCGGTCTTGGGGAGTCCTCGGTGTTGATTCGTTGATTTGAGCAGCTACGGAGTATGCCAGAAGTTGCAAAGCGTCAGAAGCCAAGAAGTGCGACTCAGCATGAGGCACCTCCCCGGACCTGAACGCTCATCCTTCTCTCTGCCTCCTGACCGCTCCTAGCTCCAAGATCCGAGACAGAGCACCATAGAACATGCCTTGCTTCGAGGTCCCGGCCGGCCCATCCTCTACTTGCTCAACCTCCTTTATGCTCTTTCCGAAGCATTGGAGAATTGGAGGTTCTGATTTAAGGCCTCTGCGATTGGGACATAAGCGGACATAAGCTTCTAGACAAAAACATCGCACCTGTGCCATGAAGCTCCTGGATTCCAGGGAGCCTTCGGGATGGGGAGATGTTTGCAGGGCTGTGTGCCTACATGAGCGCGTGCATGCCTGATCTACTTTGACTCTCTGTCTGTTTCTATCAATCGAACTATCTATCTACAAGCAGTCTGTCTGGGACCTGCATTCGGATTGAACCAAAGTTTGTTCATCGGTATTCACCTACATTCTTATCTGCATACTGCACACTCAAAGTATGGAGCTTCTCTTGAGTGCCCTCCTTATAGAGACATATAGGTGTATGTACAAGTACATTCATGCACACGTAGCTGCATGCACTGGACGATTTGGCACGAGGGTAGGGGTTTAGCTGTTGGTCATGGTACGGGTGGTGCGTAGGCCAAGAGAGCCTTGAGTATCTGTGGCGGCATTATGTTGATAAGTGCATATGCACGGCTGTGCCTTGCTGCTTCCATTACACAGCTGCTGCCGAATCTTTCGCTTGCGCACATATTTGTCCACATCTTTGTTTTCAGACTGTTTGACAGCTGCTTTAGGCCACTTCTGCTGTCGTGGCGCTCGTAAATGACAGTATCCTGTGCCATTCGATTTTAGATGCTCGGCTCCAGAAGTACGCATGCCCCTTCAATTATTTGCAGTGAAACAAACATCAAGCGAGCCTTCAGTTTTTGAAAGGTGTCATGCCTCCCAGAAATTGTCGTTCTGAGGCCGCCGAGGGCACGCTCTGATCTTACCTTTGGCCTGGGCACGGAGTGCAGCATAGACTCGAAGCCTACCAAAATGATTCAACGACTCCGCAGAGTCTTTTTGCTTGAGGCCCTTGCACTCCTTGGCGCGGACCCTCACACGCTTCGAGGCGTACGACTTGGCATTGCATGGCTTTGTGATGGCTGCTGTACTTCAATCCAGTCGATGGCAAAAGCAGCCAACAACCCATTGCAGTCACATCTGTGCATCAGGACCTTTCCCACATACTGGCGTGGACTTGCCGGTACCCCAGTGTCCACAAGCCTGTCAGGAGCGGAACCGTAACGTCATGTCACGTCCATAAAACTGTGGTCAAACGTGTCCGTGAAGTTGTTCCGGCTGGAACCTAAGTACGCAGTTAATTAGGCATACGACATATTTGCGTGCACCACCAGTAACTGTCTTGACGAGCCCGCCCACTTCAGAGAGAGGCAGAGGATGGGCTTTGCTTCGTTTGCCGATGGCGGTGCGAGCTTACATTTGACCTCCTGCTATCGGCTCGGAAAGGGCTCCTGGCCCCACCCCTTCCCCTCCGGCGGCGGCGGTGGGGTTTTCTGAGGGCTCGATTCCGCCGTGGCCCCAGAAGAGGATTTCGTTGGTAATCTCAGCTTCATGGATCGAGGGCAATGACAAGGATGCCCTAATCCCTAGACCCTGAACCCGACCTGTGGCAGAAGTGGTCAAGTAGTCTAAGTAGTCGTAGTCGTAGCAACAGCGGTACCAGCCCTGTAGCATCCTCATCCTCAGTTGCGTAACCATGCGTGCCATCAGCATCGTCAGCAACAGAGCAATCACCACCATTACCATCAAGGTGATCATCGTCGTCGTTGTCATGGTCACTGTTGCTGAGAGTTCTAAGCGCCGTTATCGTGACTGCAAGAGTGTCGAGCACACAACGACGGTTCAATGCCGGGTTGCTGATTTTACGATCCAAAACAGCTCGGAAGTCTCTGTCTTGTTGCTTGCTGATGGCAGCTTTTTTGGATGCTGTCCTTACTATGGTGTATCGTATGATGATGTCGGTCGTGCTTGCGATTGCCATTGTGAGTGTTCCTGCTTTTGCTATCGTTCATTATTGACATTGGTACTCTCTGTCGATAGTTTTTGCTTGCAATACGGATGCGAACACTGGTACATCTGGCATCATTGCCAGTATTCTTGATATTGGTGTTGCTACGGCTTCGGGTCTTACAACGGTTTTGTTGACTTGTGTATTGCTATTGCGAGCTGCTCTGCTGCTGCTGCTGCCGCTTCAGCCGCTGCCGCTTCTGCCGCCGCTGCTGCTGCTGCCGCTTCTGCAGTGCTTGATATTCAGCCCTAGGCAGGCTGCAAAACAGGCTGTATCCGCATCCATGTTGTGCCCCAAGTCTAAGATGTGTCCCCAGGGCTTGGATTGAGTTAGACATCCCGACCAGAGCTGTCTTCGACTAAAGGCCAACGTAGCATCGCCTCTGCGTGCAGACGGCGACATGGTGCTGATCCCAGAACTGATCGCTGAAGCGCCGTGCCTTCGAAATTGGCACTGAGAGGATAGGGATGTGATTTCTGCGAGGTCGGTAGTGTGCAAGCAGCAGGCCCATAGGTGGAGGTCCAAACATATGGACACCTGCCTCGTAGGCATTGCGCGACGCGATCCGCATCCCTAGATCTCCAAGCCCCCCAAATCCACCCTTCAACGGAAATGCTCCAAGTTCAAGAATATCTAGTACTTTCCTGTGTAGTCCCGGACTCGCTGAGGTGCGGCTCCTGCTGCTGCCCCTCTTGGCATGGCCATGGCCCACAATGGGGAGCCCCATTGCGAAGGCCTCCTGGGGTCTTACTTGGGAGTGCAGGGTTTGATCCGGAATTTTTCCGGGCTGCTGGAAGGGCTGAGAGAAGTCGTTCTGGCAAAAGTCTGTTCCAGGTCATGTCCCTTCTCAGCGATATGGAGGCGAGTTCGGGCTGGGAGCTGGGGGGCCGAGGAACCAACAGAGTTGAGCGGCTAAGGCCGCAAGGAAGTCCTGAAATCTAGCACGAAGTTCTGATGCTGATGCTGATTTGAGCTACCTTGGCTTGTCTCGCTTTGGTGCAGTCATGTCGAAATCACTTAAGACAACCTCTGCCTGAACGTTCATACTTCTGCTCAGGAGAAGGTGAAGAAAGAAGGCATCGAAGCTGACGAGGCCATGAAGGCCGGGGACTTGACTTGACCGTCACATGCAGCCCACTGTCGGCTGCTAGCCACCATAAACTCTAGAATCCCAAACCGGCGAACCACACTCTTGTTGTTCTAAATGTTGTTGTTCTTGCGCACATTTGAGATGAGGAGAGGGAATTCTTCTGCGAACGCAGAAACGGTGACCTCAGCCCCTTGCTCGCAGTGCCGTGGGTTTCCGGGAAGCTACGGGACATTGAGGTCCAGTGTTTTCAGGGTTGCAAGCTTCGGAGACCGAAGCATTTTCCGTGGACCTGTTGCAGAGTGCCTTGAATGAGGCTTTTCAGTATGCCATCTGCCTCAAGCGTAGACCCCTAAGCCCTGTACCCGGCAGAATCTAGTAGAAGCGGCGCCAGGCAGCCGGCACTACTCCAAGTGATGCGAAGCCACGGTCATCCGGTAGCGTTTGGAGTAGTCCTCCAAGGCCAGGTAGTGCAGCTTCTTCCAAGGCTACTCAATTCGGAAGAATGCGGACTCGAAGGAGGAGCTGGAAGCGAGGAGGGGATGGGACTGACAAAACCGGGATGCCTCACAATTGCCAAGGATAGTGAAGAACTTTCAGGTTTCTTAGCCCTTCGATACCCTTTGGACCCTGACCTCTTTCTGTTGCAGGATCCTAAGCCCCTAAAGCGATGGACACTGAATTCCAGATCATCTGCGTTGTGCTCTGCTGGGCTTGAGAGAGTAGTGAAGCTTTCGAGCCTTCCTCGGATTCGATGCAAAGAGACTATGACTCTGTCTGGCGAGCTTGGTAATATACAGGTCGTGCTGAGTAGGAACAGTCTTCCAGTATAGTCCCGTTGTAGTCATAGTCATGGTATAGTATTCCCGCAAGGCCTAGGCCTATTCCAACTATCAAGGCCCCGACATTTCATGGACTCACGTTACCTCCCCCTTTCGATTCAGCAGAGGATCTCAAAGGCAGATTCCAAGCTTCAAACGGTCGGCGGTGATCTGCAGGAGCGGGCGCCTTCTCTTCCAGCCAGGTTGAGTGTAAATATTCCGAGGCATCTCGACGCTAGAAATCCCCTCTGTGAAGTACGGTTGCCCCCGAAGTCTCGGTTTGGACCCTACAGCAGTGACGGACGAGCATCCTAGCAGTCGCTTCTGTGACACCCGCGAATGCAGACCCAGCGCACCGGTTATCAAATTCTGCACGCGGATCCATGGAGCCGGCAAAGGACTGAAGGTCGCAGCAAGGATTTATATAGCATTCTGCCACGAGGAGGCGCTGAACAACATCCAAGCCAACAAGGCACAGATCGAGACTTTGCCAGCTGTTGGCTTGGTGTTTGGTGCTGGGTGGCGCCAACCAAGCCCCAGATAGGCTTCTGAGTCTTGTTCAGCTTTATAGGGAAAGCTTGAACTGCGTAGGTCAATCTCGACACGGCAGCCGAAGTGCGCAACCAGGAGGGGGGTTATCTTGGCCTTCGCGACTTAAGTCGGGCTGTCAGTGCGACTCCCTCACCATTGTTGCACCACTACCCTTGATTCCTGAACGACATGCAGTTTGAATTTGACTAGTGCGAAGCTGTGTCAGACTCTGCAGCTTCTTCTCAAGCACGGTTCCGGAGGAGAGGTCTAACTTCGAGACAGCACAAAAGGCCGGCAGGGTTCAGAGATGTGAGAGCTTCTGGAAAGCCTTCGGTGCCTTTGAAGATATATGATGGAGAGCCGCGCAAACCCAAACCTTCCGCTGACTCTCCGCTGCACTCCGACCTGCAATCAGGACATGATGGAGACCATGGTGTCCCTCGAGCGTGCTGTGGACGCGCTGGAGAGGGAGGTGTGCTTCGATTTGGAAAGCTGCGAACCTTAGGTTATGTCACCGCCCCCCCGGCTTCTCAGGTTTAGGCCAAATCCCCGATAGGGGTTTCAATGATTAGCAATAGACTGTGCTCATAGTCAGCACTTTTCCCTACCCTACCCCGAAATCAACAGAGCAGAGAGGTTGTCGCTGACGCGCTAAGTTATCCATCCTTTTGGCATGTTTCCGGCTTTGGCGAAATTTTAGGGTTTGGGATTTTACAAGCTTCCCTGAATCCATGATCGACGGATAAGTATCAGCGAAGTATGTCTCCTTTCGATTAGGTCACTCTGATCCTGGCAGACTCTTGAAATCAAGCACCTGGAATGGAGACGTCATTTGTGGCATGGGCAGGCGGCTAAAGGCCCTTCCACAGCGTTGCTGCAGTTGCAGAAGGCATGAGAGTCCTCTGGGTGCCTAGTTGGGGGGAGCATTTCTTTGGAACTGGGCGTTTGGCAAGCAGAGCCACATTTTGGCTGGTCAGTGCCTCGTTTGCCTGTTGGACACGGTCAATGATATGCAGGGCTATTTCTTAGCTGCCTTACCCGCTAGGTCCTGCCTAAGTTTGGTTGCTGAGTGCAGCTATCCTTTCACGAGAAGGCTCCCGACGTGCTTGCTGCCATCAATGTGATGGTTTCTGGTGCGATGATTGGCTCAGCTACTTGGCAGCAGGAGTTGTCCACTTCTGCCGGTAAGCCTGACCACCAACCATGATTTTCAAGTGCAGGCAGTGGCTCATAGAGCATCTTTGTGTTTCTTATGCAAGCTTTAATGTGTGCGCCTCTTGACAAGGCCGACGCCGATGGCTGCTCGCTCAGTGGTCGGTCACCTTTGTTGCGATTTCCAATAAAGGATGAAGTGCAACACGTAGCCTAGACTCCACACCAGATGCTGAACAAGGCCTTCGAGCACCCTCCAACATTGATGCTCTGGCCAGTTGGACAGACCGGCATTGTGAGGCCTGACAGCCTTCATTCAAAGTGGGGGCGGCGACGAGGCCAGGCCTCTCAAGCGGCACGCTGCCATCCCGCGCAGAAGCAGTAACTACATGGCCCCGCTGTCTGATGAAAGGACACAGAGAGCGACCCTCCTCGTCCTCACAGTATGTCGCACCATGTCTGACTTTGCTTCGATGCTCGCGGAGGTCGACGAGCTCCAACCGGCCTACGAAAGCAAGAGCGGCAGCATCGCCACCCCTCTGGAATTCATGCCACGCCGTCGCACAGTGCAGTTCCGACAGCGAGACCCTGCTGCAGTGGTTGTGCTCCGGGCCCTGCGTGAGGTCGAGATGCTGGAGGACATGCAGGACAAAGCCAAGTCCGAGCTGAATGCGCTACGGCAAAGGGAGGTGCGCTGCTTTGGGCGTCGCTCGCATCAACCCTGGCCTAGGCTTTGCTCTTTTGCTTTCGTTTCGAGGAGTCGGCCAAGCACAGCTTTGCCATGATGCGCCAGTCGCTGGAAGACCAGGTGTCCTTCGCGCAGCAGGAGGTGCCCTGGTGCCTCCCAATGTGCCCATGCAAGCAGCGAAAGAACGACAGCTGAGCTGCGAGGTCGCTAAGCTGAAGGCCTCGCAGGCCCAGCTCCAGACCAGCAAGACGACGGCTCAGAAGGACCTGGAGGCGCCCAGCCCGAAGAATCTGTAGAGCTTGAACCTTGGGCTCCGTTGACCGTGTCCTGCAGGAAGCAGAGTCCGACCTGCAGGCCGACAAGAAGGCCGGAGTGTGTTCGGGCGGTTGTGTCGAGGGGCTTCCGGTTGTCAGGGTTCGACTTTTTGCATTCCGGCTCTAACTTAACCACAACCCCTCTGGAGCATTACTGTGTGTGGCCACTGGCCTGGTCAGAGACAGTGGAGGTCTGTTGGGAGCTGAGCTGTTGGAGCCAGGAGTTGGACGATGTGAAGATGGAGTGCCGCAGAAAGGCGGAGGATTACAAGCTGGCACCCCAGCGGTAGGCATTCGGCTCTGCAAAGGTCGGCTCTCACAGCGGGAGAGTAGCTAGGTAGCTTCGTTGTGTACTGTTTCCCTAGAACCCTTCTGTGACCCCTTTGATCCCTATAAACCCTAAACCCCGTTTAGCCTTTGATAGAATTCCAGTTCAGTTTTGCGGAAAGCGAGGATGGACAAGAAAGGCCTGGCCGAGGAGCTCGAGGCTCTTGGGGCAGCCAAGGCCGGGCCTCCACAGCTTTTTCTTCGACTTCTCTCCTGTGGCCCTAAATCCCAAATTCAAAGTCCCTAAGGCTCTAAGGCCCTAAGGAAGTGATGAGTCATCTGACATCATATTTAAGGGGATCTTTTTTCTTGTGGAGACAGGTGAGGCCACACCAAAAGCCTTGAAAGCTTCGATGGCCATGGCAGGCTGCCCTAGCGGAGAAGACCGGTGTGGAGGCGCCCTCTTTCTTCCAGGTCGGAGCCGGATGCTTTCACAAGTACCAATGGTTTTTGTAAGGCCCTTAGCTCCTCAATCAGTTTCCGCAGCCCACGTGAGGTCACATCATTAATGGTCTTATATACTCCAACTTTGACTCGCAATCTACTAGCATCCCATGCCGGATTGACTTGACATAGGTCTAGGTTCTACTACTGAGGAACCTGCTTCTCAGACTTTCTGCGTCGCCTACTATATTTGGTTCTACGACTCCACGGAGGTTCAAGGTGTTCAACCGTTTGCATTGCCAGATGTTTCTGGGCAAAATGAAGGTCCCCAGCTCAGGCCTTATGTGTCGCTTCTGCTGGCAACAGCCTTTTTCAACCGTTTTTTTAACCCATCCAAGCGATCACCGAAGTCGTGGGTAGTTTGAAGCGTGATGCCTTCGCAGTGCCATTGCTTTGTTTCTGATGCAACCTTTTACCTTAGCCCGCATAAACCCCCGCGAAACTTAGGTTCTCATAGTGCGTAGACCCCTGCAGGGTCCGTAAAGCACCACAGCAGCAGCAAATCCGAGAGGTTGCGAGTTCCTCGAGGTCTGGCAGGGGCCCAAGCTTCCGATGAGTTCTGGAACCTCAGAGCCTGAAGAAAGGACGCAGCACCCTTCTTTGCATGTGCCAGACAAGCTTCGTCGTCGGTTGTACATCAGGGACATTCGAAGTAGACCGCTGTCATGGAATGCAGCTACCAAGCCCATGACAGTTGCAGCTTAGGTGGAGATGGTGTCTTGGCAGTTCTCCGCGAAGTTACACGCAGGCCGCGGCATAGTCACAGCAAGTGTTGAGGTCCTGGCTTCTTGAACTGGATCTTCTGGGGCATAGTTCTGGATAGATGCAAGTACTGCTCATTGAAATTGATGTCAGAAGTACCACAGTGTCCTCCGACTCTCCCAATGAAACTGGCTTGACATGCAGGGTTCCAAGTCTAAAAGCCTGACAAATCCTGAACGGTAAAAAAAGGGAGTCTTCGAACGACCCTCGCAGAACAAGAGAGGATGCGCATCGGCCATGAGCCTCAGAAAGTCCCCAACCTCAAGATGCAACTGGGCTTGCCTCTTCCCCCAGGCTCAGCCCAGATGCAGGGTAGGTTTGCATGGGCTCGATACGTTTCAAAGATTCCATCGAGGCATTCGCGAGTGTTTGACATGAGCACAGACTATGAGTGTGAAAGGTCGCTACACACTCCAGACGACGCATCGCATACCTAGGGCCTAGAACGCCCCTAAGTTTGACACCCCAAACGCCGGCGTCCTAGAGGCTGCCGTCCTTGGAGAGATGGATCCACCAAACAGCCTTCACAGTCGAAATTCGTGACCCCCCGGAGGACGAACTCCAGTAGCCTGGCGCTGCTGTCGCGTCGAGTGCGAACAGTCATGCGCAGGGCGGCCTGGGTGACATGCACGTCGGGATAGGTAGAAATGAGTATGTATATATATATATAGTGACATACTGCCCATGCGTATTGGACACCAAAACTACGAACAGCCCAATCCTGAGCCAGAGGCTCTGACTTGACGTCCAGTGCTGACGCCTTCGGCAAGATCAAGACCATGATAGCGGACAGAGATAGGGCGGGTTTCAGGGGCGCCTTATGAATGCATGGGCTTGGCCAATGAACAGACTCAGCTGCGGTACCACTCCTCATGCGAGGGATTTCGCGTAGAGCCTTCACCTCGCTTGACAGGACATGATCGACAGCATGGAGAAGAAACTCCGAGAGGAAGCCGGCAAGAAGGCATCACCGGACAACCGAGTTGGCAGTCTGAAGAACATCGCGGGCGCTTGAGGGGCCTGTCCTCGAGTATCCTCTCAAGATTGCTGCGAGTTTGATTCCTTTCTTGTTGGGACCTTCAGATCGTGCAAGAAGGGTGCTGCCCCTGGGCTGCACCAGGCGTATTGCGACTCAGAGATGAAGAAGGCGGATTTGCTCTTGGGCCGCGGAGTGGGTGAGGAATCACCAGACCTGCCTCTTACGCCAAGCCTTCCGCCGAAAAGCCTGCCCTTTCCTTAATTCAGCCCTAAACCCCTCTCAGCTTACAGACCTGTCGGAGTTCAGGGTCTAAGTATTACGCCTCGGGCTTAGTTAGTTTAGGATTGCCGCTTCACATGGGGGTTGTCGGCCGGGAAAGACATGACAGTCCGGAACATACTGCAAGTTTCAAGCCACCGCCAAAGGCGCACGGCGCCCAAAATATTCCCATGCCCCAAAGAACTTGCCAAAGCCGGACGCTCTGCACCCTCAAGAGGCTGCGTCCAAGCAGGAGGGCAAACAATCCGAACTCGAAGATCTGCAGACAAAGCAACTCGGCCAGACCACTGCCCGGATGTTGTCTTCTTCAAGGGTTGCGGCTGGGGGCCAGCAGGGCTGGCATAGGACAGAGTTTCGGAAGCATGGTCTTCGCAGCCCTAACTCTCAATCCTAAGCCTAGGCTTCCTTGGTCCTATCAGAACTCCAGGAACGGGTCCTTTTTGGGTCTGAGCACCGAAGCATGATGTTTCTGTCTTATCTGCTGTGCCTGAGGCAGTGGCCAGTTGTGTGCACGCAAGACTCTCTTTGGAAGTTCAGGTTCCATGACATCACAAGTCAGATTCAGATGTGCGTAGCTTGCAACCGTGCTTTGATGCGTGTTGGAGAAGCTTAAACCAAGGCAAACCTCCAAACTTCCGGAGATGCCCTTCGACCTGTTTGGAAAGCCCCCAAACTTGGCATTAGGATTGATGCAGCTACTTCGAAGTCGGCAGCGCTGAAGGCACGGAAAAGGTGTGCACGGCGGTGTACAGTAGGGTTTTGGGAGAACTATGAAAAGCTTCGCAAAGACAAGGTCTGCAAAATCCCGTCGACGCCCCAAACTACGATGAACCCTAAACATGCAAACTACCCCAGTCCCTCATCCCGAAACTACCCTGAAATCATGAACCCCAACTGTCACATCTTTGAGCATGATGGCTCGAAGTTCTTGTTTTGCTGCCTCTACCCGCGAAGAGCCACACAGCAACCCTCCGCCAAAACAAAACAACATCAGTAGTACTACAGAATTTCTACTACTCATATCGATGTATGTCAATGCTAGCGAACAGCACGAGTCGGATAGTACTCACATCACGACAACAACAGTCACAGATCCATGAAGTGCTGGTTGGTAGACTTGAGGTCGACGGAAGTCCCCAACAGCTCGTGATATAGTAGGTCCAAGCACTAATCCTACAGTGAGGATTAAAGGAACCTTGAACCCTAGCAGGAGGAAGTTGCAGACCTCCAGAAAGCGCTCGTGACTATTGGGGAGTTCCAGGCGGGGTTTCGCGTTCCAGGTTGAGGTTGAGGATTTAAGGTGAGGTGCGGGGGTCTTGGCTGCAGGGTATCTAAAGGGCGTCTGACTTGCAAGCAAGGTCTTGAAAGTTCTCTTCGCGCGGGTTTAGCGGGTATGAACAGGGAATCAGGAGAGCGTTTGGCCAGATTTTGCATCTTGGCAGTAGATAGCGAGCAAGGAGGAATGAGACATCTATAAGTTTTAAGTCTTAAGCTCCTATATGGGAGTTTCCGAAAATAGGGGACCCTAATATAGCAGCCTAAATAGTAGGATCCCTATTACCCCAAAATAAGGTATCTCTAATTTTCAGAAACTCCCACATCACTTCCGAGCGTGAAGGATTCCCGTCGGTGAAAGGATTGGCGTAGCCAGGCTAAGACGACTCAAGCTTATCAAGAAGATAATGCTGCGGTACGTGCTAAGGAAGCCATTATGTAGGAGCTGTAAAGTTTGAAAACTTTGCTCATGGTTCGGGCTCCTGTTTTAGACCAGCCGGCTAGCAACAAATGTGCAAGGTCAATACCACTGCCATGAGACAGAAAGAAAAGGCGCAGCTTCGGCCTCAGCCATACAAGGCATGAGTTGCATCTGCATCGTGGCACAGTGGATGAGAATAGGAATTTCTGGCCGCTTGCTTGCCAGCATGTGTGCAAATACAAGTTTAGGCACTAGGGGTTCTTGGCCTGGTCGACATAGAGCTGGGGTGCTGGCTCAGGTTCAAGAAAACTGTCCCGGAGGTGCAGGCCACACCGAGGGCTGCTCTGAAACGTGCATCCTCATAGGCACGAACAGAGTTCAGGCTGTCAGTCTCAGTGGAATCCAGACGACAATACTAAAATTACTCGCACGGGAAAACTATCACACTGCTACCACAATACTATATTAATACTGTTCTGCGATTAGTCCAATCCTGCGCTCCCGTTGGACGGCATGAGCAGGAGGGCCTGGACGGCGTGAAGACGGCCCTCAAAGTCCTCCGAGAGTGCTCTGGAGGTTTGGGGATAAGTCCTCCGAGATTGCTCTGGAGGTTTGAGTATAAGTCCTCCGAGAGTGCTCTGGAGGTTTGGGATAAGTCCTCCGAGAGTGCTCTGGAGGTTTGGGGATAAGTCCTCCGAGAGTGTTCTGGAGGTTTGGGGATAAGTCCTCCGAGAGTGCACTGGAGGTTTGGGGATAAGTCCTCCGAGAATGCTCTGGAGGTTTGGGGATAAGTCCTCCGAGAGTGCTCTGGAGGTTTGGGGATACGTCCTCCGAGAGTGCTCTGGAGGTTTGGGGATAAGTCCTCCGGGAGTGCTCTGGAGGTTTGGGGATAAATCCTCCGAGAGTGCTCTGGAGGTTTGGGGATAAGTCCTCCGAGAGTGCTCTGGAGGTTTGGGGATAAGTCCTCCGAGAGTGCTCTGGAGGTTTGGGGATAAGTCCTCCGAGAGTGCTCTGGAGGTTTGGGGATAAGTCCTCCGAGAGTGCTCTGGAGGTTTGGGGATAAGTCCTTCGAGAGTGCTCCGGAGGTTTGGGGATAAGTCCTCCGAGAGTGCTCTGGAGGTTTGGGGATACGTCCTCCGAGAGTGCTCTGGAGGTTTGGGGATACGTCCTCCGAGAGTGCTCTGGAGGTCTGGGGATAAGTCCTCCGAGAGTGCTCTGGAGGTTTGGGGATGCGTCCTCCGAGAGTGCTCTGGAGGGTTGGGGATACGTCCTCCGAGAGTGCTCTGGAGGTTTGGGGATAAGTCCTCCGGGATCAGTCCTCCGAGCATGCTCTGGAGGTTTGGGGATACGTCCTCCGAGCATGCTCTGGAGGTTTGGGGATACGTCCTCCGAGAGTGCTCTGGAGGTTTGGGGATACGTCCTCCGAGAGTGCTGTGGAGGTTTGGGGATACGTCCTCCGAGAGTGCTCTGCAGGTTTGGGGATAAGTCCTCCGAGAGTGCTCTGCAGGTTTGTGGATTGTGGTCGAGGTGTTGGACTCCAGTTAAAACTTCCGGTTGCTTGTGGCCACCTTTTGCAGCCTGCACCTTCCTTTGCCCAGCCAATTTCAAAGTCTCGATGTCAATTCCCGGGAGTGATGGTGCTTCTGCATTAGGTACTACAAGGGAACGCAGGCAGCCACCGAGCGCGGAGGCGCAGCGTGTTGCCTGTACTACCATTACTACCCTTCTCAGTATCACAGTAGGAGTATTGCTACTGCTGAAACTACTACCTTTACACCATTCCATCCCTGTTGTTAGACTTTAGATTTACAGTATGCTACCTACTCCGTCAGCAGTGTGACTGCACCTTTGAGTAGTTGATGAAGGAGCAATGCTCCCGGGTTGAGTTCCGAATTGCTGAAATGTTGATACCCTACCGTGTGGAGGAGCTGCCACCGGCGTCATTGGGATGTTGGAGGCCAGCACCTGAGTTAGAGCAGGACAGCTCTGCACTTCACAGAGACAAGTCGCCACGAGACTCAGAGGGAGCGACAGTTGCTTGTGACGCATGACGAGCTCGCAAGGGCCTTGAGAACCTGAAACGAAACGAACCGCTCGAAAGGCACTGGAGAATCTGAGAAAACGTGCGAAAGGGGAGTTTGAGAAAGAGCAATCTGAGAAGCAGTAGCGAACCCCTCGAAAGGGACCAGAGAATCTGAGAAAAAAGTGCGGCCACTTCGAGACGGACTAGAAAATCTGACAAACAGCCACAAACTGCGCGTGAGGGACTAACGATCTGACAACACCGCTCGAAATCCTGGAGACTCGGGAAGGAGGAGCAAACCGATCGAAACTGCGAAACTTTCGGGGGACCGCCCGAAAGTCACGACACTAGAACGTCGAAAGGGACGGGAGAACCTGAGAAGAAGGAGCGAACCGCTCGACGATGACTAAACAATCTGAAAAAGAGGAGCGAACCACCCGAGGGATCAGAGTAGAGAATGTGAGAGGAGGGAACCGCTGGAAAGGGAGAGGAGATTCTGAAAAAGAGGAACGAACCACTCGAAAGGGATAGAGAATTTGAGAAAGAGGAGCAAAACGCTCGAAAGGAGAGAAGGGAGCGAACCACTTGAGATGGACATCACAGACTGTGAGATAAAGTGCAGAACGCTCGACAGGAACTGAAATATTTGTGACAAAGACGAGATAACCGGCCCAAATCGATTAGAGAATCTGGGACAGAGTGCAGAACGCTCGAAGCGAACTCGAGAATCCGCATGAGAGGGACTGAAGCATCTGCGAAGAAGTAGCGGGGCGCTCGAAAGGGACTAGATAGTTTGGCGAACCGCTCGAAACGGATTAGAGAATCCGAGACAGAGGAGCGAGCGGCTCGAAAGGGATCACCAAATCTGCGAACAGGGAGCGAACCGCTCGATAGGGAGGAGATTTCGACAAAGAGGAACGAACCGTTCGAAACTGAGCATGAGCCGCGAACCCCTTGAACGGGTTCAACGATAATTCGGACAAAGGGAGTCAACCGCTGGAAAGGAAGTCTGGGAATATGAGAAAGAGAAGCGAACCGCTTGAAAGGGACAAGAGACTCTGAGAAAGAGAAGCGGACGGATCGAAGGCGACTAAATCTTTTGAGAAGAGGAGTCGAATGATACTGAAGAATCCGAGAAAGAAGAACAAACCGATTGAACAATACTGGAGAATCTGAGAAGAGGTGCGCCCGGCATTTGCCACCGATTGATGTGCTTTTGTGTGCCTGGTTTGGTAACGGCCACAGTGGTAATTGAAATCGCTTTCGCAACACCCGAAGCGGGACGCCTGGAATTTAACTAGTCGTGTGCTTCCTCCGAAGTGCGTCAGAATCCCGAAAGTGACGCCTAGCACCTAGCGGGATCTGCCAGCCTCGACAAACCAGTGCTTTTTGCCAACGCTTCGTTGTGGTCTCGAGACCATCACCGCTGTCATCATGGCCGAAGGTGGCCATGTAGGGTTCCTAACAAAGGAGTCGAGGGTTGCCTTCAAGGTGCCCTTTTGAAAGAGTTCGGTGCAGGAAAAGGATCCTTCAGGGAAGCCTATCTTAGAGCAACCGAAGTCAATCAACCTCAACCTCCAATTCCCCGTCACTGGAACAGAAAGAGTCTCATTGTTGACCCGACATACAACAGCATAAGACCCCAAACCCTATGTCTATGCAAACCCTAGACCCTAAGCCCCAAATCCTAAACCAAAAAGTTACCAAAAGCAAGGTCGTCGAGTCCGACTTCGCCAAGAATCTTGCGGAGATGCGAGTGGCGGAGGCGACAGCTCAGGCCGAGCTAGCAAAAGTGGGGTTTAGGGTTTAGGAGCAGTTTGAGAGTTCAGGGTTAAGGGGTTTAGGGTTCAAGGAGTTGGGGGTTAATAATGGGGTTCCGTACAGTTGTACAGTGCGGAGTCGAACCGTCAGACATGAAAGACAACAACTCGCAGCTACAAGGGAGTCTGGAAGATCTGTAAGCAACTGCGGGGAAGTATGAAGCTTGCTAAGCTCACTATATTCAACAGGAGCCCTGAGAACCTGGCAACAGACCTGACAACCACTGTACATGTAGACGTCTAGGATGGCTAGACAATTTTAGGCGGGTAGGATCCTTGCAGAGTTTACACAGCAGACACGACAGAATCATGAGAGGACTAAGCCCTGAAGCCCTGGACCACTCGTAAGCCCTGTGTATAGGAAGACTTCAAGAAGGACATGCAGGCGCGCTGCTTGGAGTTGAGATGTGGATATGCAGGAGGGGATGATGTAGAATCTCCGAAAGGCAGGCAGAAATGAGATTCGCGTGGTCTGCGATGGGAGTCATGTTATCCACATGCGGTCCTGAGGGTCTTCACTGTTACAGAAGCCCTACAAAGTCCACGCAGACGTCGATGTGTGACGAACCCTGACCTGGCTCGCGCGCTGCAGGACCTGGAATTGGAGAAAGCTCGCAAAGAGCAGGATGTGAAATACAAATCCCAGGATCCGAAGTGCGGGGTCGAAGGGATTTGAGAATCCGAGTTCGAGAGAATAGGAGGGGTTGGTCACAGCTTGACCCTGCCTCCGAGCTGGAACAGGTATCAAAGGCCGGGTATGGAAGCCAACGGTTTGTCCCACCGGAGCTTGTGAAATTGTCCATGACTCGGTTTAAGTTTACATACGACAAACTAGACTGAGATAGGTGCTACTGCGCGGCTCAAAGTGCAAACCAGGAGTCACTAGGCACTTCTCTTTTTGTGGACGCACCCTAGTAGCTAGCGGCTTTCGTTTGTGAACCATAATACAGATACATCCTTACGCACTTCAGCCACGAAGGCAAGGTCCTGAAAGCATCTGAAAGCACTCTAGCCTAGTTCCCCGAGTCGTGCGAGATGCCATGCGGTGGTACCAGGAAGCAAAGCGCTTGGACGTGGAGCTACAAGAGTTTCGGTGGTGCTGCCATGGTCTTCCTTGAGCTTTGGGTCTCAGAGTTCGGTCTGATTTACTTTCTGGGTAGGCATGCCGAGGGTGAGCTACTGTCGGGTGTGTGCGGGTTCTGGGCCACAGAATTGATTGCGCACACCTGTGGAGCATGGGGATGAATCGCGATTTCCGGCAGTCGGGCAACTTCGCCAACAGACTTCTGCTCACGTGATGCATGATTGTATACGGCACAGAAATGCTCAGCCAGGTCGGACTCGGACAACGTGCAGACAGAGCTGTCTGCCATTGAGGAGTTCAATAGTGGCCTGCAGGCACCAACGGCAACATTTTCAGGTGTGGGCGTGGGCATAGACTCCAGTCCAGATTTGCATCAAGCATCGTGCAGCAGTCGCCAATGGTCAGAGGACCGCCAAACGAGCCCCTGTCGCACATCTCCCTGCCCTGGCGAACAACTTGTCTCGGTTGCTGCACAGCCAACGCCCTCTAAACTCGGAGCACGGCTTTCCGTTTCTGCCATATTGGTTTTTGTTGAAGACACAGCATTCTCACGTCATTGCACCTGTCAAGCAGACGCATGTCAATGTGGAGGTGACCCTTAAACGATGATCCTAGCACTGAGAAGACGCCAAGGTCGCTCGGCGCCTGAAGTAAATCCCAGACCCGGCTAGGGTTTAGGGTAACTCGCGACACACAAATTGCAAGGCGGAGTGCACGGTTACCCCTGAGTCCTACGAGGCGTGGGGGCAAAGTTGCTTTTGGCGTGTATAGGTTTCAAATGCAAGACGTGGTGACTGAGTCTTTGGGCATTTGTTTGGGTAATGCATGTGGGCCCTCTAGAACTCGGGGACATGTGCCATTTGTATCCTTTGCGTCTCCAGGCCTTGAACTCGCACTCCCAGTGCTGCACGATCTATTATCCTTGCCACTGTTTGGTCCCAGTGGTGTCGGTGGCGAGGGTTCGCAGTGGCAGTGGTGGTGGTGGTGGTGGTGGTGATGGTGGTGGTGGTGGTGGTGGTGCGGTCGTGGCGTAGGGGTCACCGTGTGGTCCCGCGGCACTTGCCGCAGCAGTGCTGAATTGGTGGTGGTGCTGGTGGTGGTGGTGGTGCTGCTGTTGCTGCTGTGCTGCTGTGAGAAGTGATCGTCATCGTGGTACAGAGCGTATAGCTTTGCAAATGTTGATTTGATCTGTTTTGGAGAACTGAGCTTACGGGTGGGATCCCCATCGAACCTGCGGAACTGAAGTCCTTGCAAGGAGAGGCGGGCAAAGAGGCAAGCTGAGATTGAAGGCTTGAAGACCGTCGGGATTCTCAGACTCTCGATCTTGTTGCGGGTCTTGAGCCAAAGACCTACATAAGTTCGTCGGGGGAGCTGCGCAACATGTACTGTAGCAACGTAGAGAAGCTCAGACACTGGAGGTCTTGTCTACTATGCCGCATGCAGCACAGAAAATCAAGAACAGTACAGACACACGGCACATCTTGCAGGATACAGCTCAGCGAGTTGAAGAGAGACGAACGCCGATAGATGGAGAATCTCGAAGGCCTTGGATGCCCTGGATGCAGAGAGCACCACAGGGCTGATGCCGGGCTCCCAGAGGTAGTCGCAGATCAGAAAGCAACCCCAGTCGGCCCCACTTTCGCTCGTCGGGTCGAAGACGCAACTAACATAGGAGCCTTAATAGTTACCTATACTATTTTGGTGGTTCCTTATAAGAAATTATAGTATAATATACCGCAAAGCCCTATTCTAGTTATTAAGGTCCCTATATTCAAGCCGAGAATCCACAAACCCTGACCCATCTGATGATGTGGTGCCCAGGCAGCTGAAGAGCGAGAGGAGGACTTCTTGGCCACATGTGGTGGATAGCCTCAACCGTAGTGAACACTGGAAGGGCCTGATGCCAGACTCAGCCCAACCTTCACCATTGGTAATGGTATGTACGGTTTCCCGTTGCATTATTTATATTTATACTATAACGTACCCTCAAAACCTGTTCTAATTTTTTGAGGCTCTTTTCTAGACTCACCCCAAGCCGCAATCGGTAGACACTAAGCCGAGCTTTAGGGTGCGGGCTGTGGAGTGGCAGAACGAGCAGCAGGGAGGTGTAGATTGCCACGATTTAGGGTTGAAGGTTTAGTGCAATTTACCGTTTAAGATTTCGGTTTTAGGGTTACAGGTTTAGGGTTTTATACTTAAGTCTTAGGGGTTCAGGATTTGGAGTTTAGGGTTTAAGATGAAGAGTTTATTGTTTAAGGGAGTAGGGTGTAAGTTTGGGGCTTGGGGCTTCTACACCACTCCTACAGCTCTGAGGACTAGGACTTTAGGGTCGTTGACTCACAGCCACTGTTTGACACTAGAAGTGTTCGGGGCCATTTTGTGGTTTCGGGTTGGTTTTTTAGAGTTTGGGTTCTGGGGTTCAGGGTTTGGGAGGGTTCGGTCTACGATCTCTTCGAAGCCTGTCCTAGACCGACACTCAATCTCAAGCGGTAAGGCCTCGACGCCCAACCCCAACACCAACAAGCTTTATACGCTCTAGCCCTAAATGCACGAACCCCAATATACCCCAAGCCCTACGCCCTCACTAATAAACAAAACCTGAGAAGTGCACACTAAAACCTCTTCAGACCCGAACGACCTTTGGTCTTTGTCTTCAACCCGACGCTGAAGCTGAAACTGAAACAGGAGCCTCCGGCAGCTCAGAGGTAGCCGACAATCTGAGGAGCTTAGCGCTTGGAGCCAGGACTCAAGGTAGAGCAATGCATACTTGGTTCAGGCTTTCGGGACAGAGACCTGTGTGACCGTGTCGGATCCCACCGTTTGTATGTTTTGGTGGTGAGCGCCGGAGATGGGAATTCCTTCTTGAAGTTTGGCGTTAGGTGTTGGATAGCAACGTTTCACATCTTACCCGGTGGAGTGGCTGCAACAAGCCGGAAAGGGCCGTTCCGAGCTCGCTGGGCGATGCAAAAGTCATCTCGGGAATTACAGGGCCGGAGACTGTGGCTATAGTACTAGTAAACGACACTGATTGCTATGTTCTAGTTCAGTGGCCACGGCTAGCAGTGCGGCCTTTCTGCATTGTAAATTTAAGCTTAGCCATCAATAACAGTGAATCTACCTATTATTTTGCTGGGTTGCAGCCATGTGTGTGTGTGTGTGGGACATGAAGACGCATGTCCGGACGGACATGCCCAGTGAAAGGATCTATCGTTTGCCTTGGTAATGTAGGGGGCGAGAGTGTGGGGTGTGGAGATGTGTTCATCAACCGCTCAGGCTTGAGATGCGTACTTGACCTGCGCTTCCTAGCAATGCACTGCTCTTCTGCCAGCACCTGCCCAAGGTGTGGACCCGCAAGATGGCTCGCGCCATCCAACCGTTGACCTTGTCGAGCTTCCACGGCTGGCCGTGAATTTCAAGAGTGTTCAGAAAGGCCCGCAGATTTGGCGACATGCTTTTCCTTGTCTGTGCTGCCCACACTGTATGTTTTCATACATATGCTTATGCATGTACATGTACACGCACATGAAATTACATACACATACATGTGCACATGCACATGCACATCCACGTACACATACACACACAGAGATACATATACATGTATACATACGTATATATGTATATATATATACATACACACATGTATATACACATGCGCAAGAGCCTGAGTGCATAGAAGCAGCTTGATACAAACTTCAGATGCTAGTCTCACGGACCCTAAACCGTAGACACTTCGAAACACATGTTTCTTGCCCTCACTCAGGTCTGCACTCCCAGCCAGTTCATAAAAAGGCATGTTCTCAACACATAGTGGCTACATCGCAGGATTCGACGGCTTCATGTTGTCGACTTTTCATGTGAAGGGGACGAGCTTCGACTGTACTGCGTCGATCATGGCGATCTGTTTCTGCGCGGGCCTCTACCTGTGAAGACTGGGGATTTTGAATTGTCGATTAAGAGTTGGGCCAATGATGGTTTGAGGGTTTGGGATTTGGGAATGTAGGGTTCAGTCTTCAAGGACCAGCCCTTCTTTGGCATTGTGGTGAGAGCGAGAGCGCCGAACACCGCATCTGGGGCCTATACCGCCTTTGAACATGTGAGGGCCTCGCTTGTAATTTTTATGGCTTCTTGGCCGAGGCCCAAACCCCTAATCACAAATCGCTCTGTTTCCATGCGTTCTGAGGCCGAATGGTCCACCCACCTCGCTGCGCAGTGAGGCAGCGAGACTCCTGTCGCCGCTGCCGCACGCCTGGGTCTCGGTTGAAGGAATACGAACTCTGTCTGAAAGGAGCTGCAGCCCCGTGTGAAGGTGTTTTTAGCCGCGCATCAGGGTGTTGCGGACGCGAAGTTTACTCCTCATGCCCTTCGGCACTCAGAGAGAGCCCAGCGTCACCACCTTGACACTGACAGATCATCGAGATCAGCAAGCCTTGTACTCATTTCGCAGACCAGCGTTCCCAGAACTGTCCAAGTTGCTGGGCGATGTGCCCGCAGTGCTTCATGCCGGGTGAAACAACGGGATGCTAACCCCGATGATGCTGCTGTACGACTAGACGTCGAGACTGCTACTACGGCTTGAAGCATGCGCCGGTACAGCAGGCTTTGCTGCTGCAGACAGAGAACGCAGAGTTCTACGTGCTTTGCAGCAGCCTCGGCAATGTAATGGACAGGGTTTTGGCGGGAGACTCCAGAACACGATAACGGAAATATGTGCAGATGCATAGATATATGTACATACGCAGAAAGCGTCGCACGAGACAGAGACATGCATCTCTCCGCAATCTCTCTCTCTCTCTCTCTCGCTCTCTCTCTCGCTCTCGCTCTCGCTCTCGCTCTCGCTCTCGCTCGCTCTCTCTCTCTCTCTCTCCGGCTGTCTGTTGTCGTTGCTTAGCATCTTTCTTAAAGATAGGGGTGCTTCCCAAAGAGGGCCTTCTGGCACTTGTGGGGAGCATTGGGAATCATACGCAATCATTCCAAATCATTCAAAAACATTCAAGCACATACTTACCTCCATGTGTGATGAATGGGATTTTTTTTGAATGATGGGCGGGCTGGTTTTTGTATTTTTTGTATTTTTCTGATTTTTTGTATTTTTTTGATTCTTTTTGTTTTTTTTTCTGATCATTTGTGTATTATCCTGAGTGTTTCTGAATGTTTCTGAATGATTATGTATTTTTCTTATTTCCTGTATGTTTTTTTGTTGCTGGCCATCTTGTGTGTGGTCGTTTTGCTCGTTTTAAAACTTAGGTATTGAGGGGTCCTGCACTACCCATACCCTAAACCCTAAATAACCGAAAAGAAGGAGTTGAATTAAAGCGAACTTTATGGTATGATTTCGAAGGTTTGTATATGTTTCTGAATGTTTTTGTATTTTATCGTATGGGTATCCAACTGCCAGAAGTACCCTTCTGAGAAAGCCCTTGACCCTATAAATGATAGCAGTAGTGACAGCATCACAAGATCGCAGGCGTTGTAGTCAAGCCGAGTGGCTAGTGTGTGCGCTGATGCTGCACAGCCCGGGAGGCCAAAATCCCCAAACCCCGAGCCCCGAATCTCAGCAGCTCGATGGAGCTCTGACTGAGGTCCCAACGTCAAGGTGTTCAGGCCAGGGGCCCGAGACAGGGGAAGCTGTGACGGCTCTTGCACTTTGAGGTGAAGTGGTGACCCAGGGGACCCTCAGAGACAGCGCGCTTCATGTACCTTGCCTTTGCAGCGAAGCCTGTTGGGTCGACCCAGGCCTGTGATCGATTCTGACCCTTTCTCCACTGAGCTCGTCTTTGCTCGTCGGGCGCCGAGATTCCATCCTATCGGTAATCGTGGCATTCTTCGGCTTGTTCTGGATCGGCAGCATGCTGCGTGCACCTATCCAACCAGGTGACCACCAGACGGTGGGGTAGGTGACGATCTTGTGCACGCAAGCCATGCCATGCATGATGCGTGATGCCGGAGGTTGCATTTTCTCGCAAACGTACGGAGCAAGGCCGCTTGCGACCGGAACGAATGAGAGATTCAATGACACTGTTGTATATAGATGATTTGGCAGCTTTGACGTGGCGCCCGCCTAGCAACATGCGGACATGTACTTCGCTGATTGTCACTGAGGTTCAGACTTCAAGTGGAATTGCAACGCGCGGAACAAAAGCTTTCTGTACCCAGCCGGATACTTACGCTGAGCAGAATGACTCCGGCTTCTGCTGGAGATGCTGCAGACAAGTAGATGGACGTGCCCAGGTTCACCCGACCTTGTCGTTCCTGCAAACGTGATGGGCCCAGTTCCTCGATCATGGTGCTGTGCAGGGTTTGGGAGTTGAGCAGCTCCGACAAGGAAGATCAAGGAAGGCTGAGATGCATGTCTAGGAGTCGAAGCCCAAAGCCTAGACTCCTAGACAAAATATTACCTTCTCAACCCGCCGGCGCAAATCTAAAAGCCCCTGCAAGCAACGCGGAACCCCTCAAGCATAAATCCATCGCGGTGGTCGTCGTCGCCATCGTGGCGCCTCTTCTGCTCCCCTCTTCCTCCTCCGGCTGATTGATGACCATCAGCATCAGGCCCACTCAAAACTCGGCGTTGTACTTGCTGCTCATGCGATGGCTCCACCGAAACTATGGTGAAGCGCCCGGTTCCCAGAGGGCAGACGGCTTTACTGCGCAGTTCAAGTCCATTGGCTTTTTGGTTCGGGGACTACTACTGCTTTGCGGCCACACTATGCAACAAACAAGGCAAATCGCTGATCCCTTGTGGAAGGTTCCTACTTTCTGCCTTTGCTCCACATCCCACCACCCTTCATCGGGGCCCGAAAAGCGGGAGTTCCTGCGCTTCTAAGGGCTGCCTTGGTGAACAGCATTGCAACGGATGACCGCAGAAGCCCCGGAGATGTCGAGCCGAGCCTTTAAAAGTTCTGGATACTACGCTTTTTCTGCCACATGAGCTTATCTTTAAATGCAGTTGTGACGATGGGCTGTGACAGTTTGCTCTTTAACTTTCGCCTAGTCTCGCAAGGTATTGTATGTTTAGTTTTCTTTCGAGGTCTTGGGATCATGTTGGAATTATGTGTGGATGAGCGCAAGCCTGAGTCTACTTGCGGGCTTCAAGATAAGACTTGAGATTTGATAGACTAAAAGAACTCTCTATACTCTATACCCTAACCTCCAAATCTCTGAAACCTTATCAGTCATGCTGCTGCCAGGAGCTTTCCGTGTTTTCTGAGTGTGCCCCCGTTCTCTGAAACTTCAACTACCTTGTGCTTCGTAACATGATAGGAACTGCAGTCGGGAAATCTAGCGGGCACCTACGGCTACCCTACCTGTGGTATTCTGACTGTAACGAGGACGAAAGAGCCTTCAAAAAACGCACTTTGGGGGCTTTTCTGGGTTCTGTTTCGGCTCAATATACATCATACAACCAATATTGGGGTCAGAGCTGTTCGTGGGCAATTACTGCTGTTTTGTGAACTGTCGTTATTCTCGTGTGTGCGTTTGCTATTCCTTTCGACTTGGACTGCAGAATCCCAGCCGGAAGAGCAATAACATGTTGGACTCGGTGCCGCTCAGGACTGGATGCCGGCGAATCGCAAATCTTCAACCAACTTAGCATCATCGTCCCGTGCTTGGCTGTGTGCTAGATACGCATGCAAGCTGCTTCTGATTGCAAGGTCCCACTGGTATCCTCAAGCTAGCATCAAGGTCTGTGAAGCCCGAAGAGTTTGAATCCCGAAAGCCCCGGAGTGTAGAAGAAGACCTCACATTCAACGGCGCCTCCAGTTTTTCGTGCCAGATGCGCGTTTCCAACGCAAGTAGATTTTAGAAGCCAATGTCTAGACGGCCCCATGTCCCTGTCGATGTATCAGGGCGATGCAGATCCGGACACCCACGCCATTCGGCCGTCGGCTCAGGTCAAAGTCTGATAAACCTTGAACCCAGCCCTGAGCCGAAAATCTTATCAACTCTAACCGTAGCACGAGGGACAAAGGTCCTTTAACCGAGAAGCAAGTAACCGAAGTTAACCGAGACAAGTTCTCAAAGATCATTTGCATCTCCGCAAACAGCGGAGGCTGCAGATCACGCTGGCCATGTGCAATGCACCCGGTCTGGAGTGGCCATGGGAAAACTGCAAGGAGGCAGGGCTTTGTGTCCAAGGTGCAGAGTTGGGGGCCGGAAAGGAGAGACAGATCGACAACCGAGAAGCGGGATGTAATGGCCGTTAGGTGCAGCGAGCGCAGCGAGCAGCTGCTAGTACGAGTACAGCTTGACGTATCCGGTTTGAATGCGTTGCTGCTTGGACTCGGACTCCCGTTCTGTCTGCCGTCCTCGCCGGCTCTCATCTGAACTGCGGGGCCTTACTCTGGACGATCTCCACAGCCCGTTTTTGCTGCAGATCTGCAGGTCGAAGGCTACTTGTCCTGCGCTCGGCTTTCCGAATTCGGTGCAGAGGCGGATATGGTGATCTCGGGTTGGTGTCCCAGGTTTGCAAGAGCAACTGCAATGTCTAACTGCGGAGGCCGGCAAACCCCTAGCTGCCCTTGTCAGACGCCGACCTGCGAACAGCAAGGATCTCCAATAGAAAGCGCTTTGCCCTCGAACCGCCAACGTCGGACATCCAAACCCCGGGTCCGAGGCGAAAGCTCTCGCACGTTTCAGCGCGCTGCCGGCTCTCCCTGGCCGAGGAGGTCCGCGTGCACGGTTCTCAGCACAGCAGCTTCTGCTTGAGCCGTGGAGGGCCTGGAGATGATGGTGATGACATAGGAACGAAAACAGCATGGGGCTGAAGCTGGAGGACTGGAGGACCAATGATTGGGTTTGAGGCCTTGGCATTCGGCGACTTCAGACTCAAGACCGGCCACTTCTTGTTCTCGTCTGTCGCAGGCAGCTGTGCCTGCATGAATCGAGGTTGAGAATCTGCTCAGACGAGCGAAAGCGGCGGGAACTCGTGCGCGCCGAAGTCAAGGCGTGGCAGACTTCGTTTCCACCATCGTGGTTCCATTTTCGAGAGACACCGACAACCTGCATTCGAAGTTTGTTTCATGATATAAGTCCCCGTCCAGGCCATGAAGCGGCAGTTCTGGGGCCGCCAAGCTGCAAGTCGCATGGGCCGGATGGTGTTTCCACTTCCTTGTGATCTACTAGGCTTTCAAAGCACCTCAAGCCTCAAGACGAGAGTTCTTTTTGTCATCGCTTCCCTGATCAAATTTGGGCGTACCGCAGGGTCCCCGCAGAATCTCAGGCTCGGCCTTAGGCCTCTGCCAGATGCTTCATCATCCGAAGACTTGGGCGCCCTTGTGAGTCTTGAAGTTCGAAGTTTCGGATGCAGCAGGATGCATGGCCTTTTTGGCACCTCTCAGGCACCTATGGGAAGGTCAAGCTCATGTGGGGGGCCTTGGACACAGTAGCAGAGTAGCACATACCTCAGCGGTAGGGTCGCTGCCAGTCGCTGCACTGCATTTTTCCTGGCCATGTGCTCTCGCGACCCCCGAGCTCGGAACGAAGGGGCTTGACTTGACAACGAGGCGCTACCACAAGATTCTGACCGATGCCGCAGCATCAGCGGAAGCAACTGCCGCAGACTGAGCAAGGGCTTTGGATGGGAAAGCTCACTCTCCAGCCTAACGGCCTAGCTAGCACCGGGCTGGCTGCTGGTCATCATCAGCATTATCCTACTTATACGACAGCAAGACTCACTTTGAAATTACTACTACGTATGGTTGTCGGCAACAACGTTGATAGGTTGAAAGGCGCACCAAAGATTACCCTGCATCCATCCTTCCGCAGGCGCAGGACCATCGCGAACTGCAGGAGTGGCTGAAGCCCAGCTGCCTGGTCTTAGCACCCTGGTGATTTTGATTGTTTCGAAGTCAGGACATGGGATCTCTGTAATTAAGGCATGGGGAATGCGACTCCCCTGGGTTCGGTACCCTCGCCCATGTGCCAGTGGCCCCCCGAAGAAAGCTCCGCTTGGATCTAGGATACTATCTAACGGTGCTAGTAGATTCCATCATATCGGGATGTAAATCGCGACCGCCCTAGAGAACCTCAGAAGCCTCGACTTGCTTTCGTATAATGGTCCCAAAGTCAACGTATCATGTTGGTAAAACGCCTGCATCCCTGAATCCAAAATCCATCCAGATCCTACTATAACTACACCTTCAGGATTCCGTGTCGGATCCTGTGGGACCAGAGCGCCAGGCACATCCGCAAGAAGGTCCGCGCTGCCCAGCTTCCCGGCGGGCGCGAGGAGGTGAAAGAGGCTGGGGAGGGGGGAGCTTACAGTAGGGTGTGACTTTTGGTCTTCAAGGTGTAGACGCAGTGTGTGGCATCGCTCGTCGGGTTTAGGGTGCCGGGGAGTTGACTGCCGGCAGAAGGAGAGGGGAGGGAGAGAGAGAGAGAGAAACATAATGATTGTCGGATTGGTGCCTACACCGCATCAATCAGGCGAGATATAGAGAGAGGAAAAGGGACCCATTTCACTCCGAAGCGTCTCGACACTGATTCTCATGCTTCGGGCAAGTCGGTGTGCACAGGTTCGAAGCGTTTCTTTTCTGCTTCCTTATGTTGTCGTGACCTATTGCCCATCACAAGTCGAAGGGAAGTCTCCCAGCAGCTCGAGTCTTGCCAGACTTTAGGCTGATGTTTACGGCCAAGCAACATCCTCACCGAGTACCTGCGATCATGTGATGCATTGTATTCTTATACAGTGCTTTGTTTCTTTCTCTTGATACGCACGGATGGTCGCTCCAAACCAACATGTGAAATGCGGTGTCTGATTCGAGCATTCATGTATCTTAGGCTTTTCGGTGTCTTTGGATGTGTAACCTGCCAGCACTTGTGTTGCTTTGATAGGGGACTTCCCCTGCAACTTCAGACACCGGGTTGTGTGCAAGAAGGGCTATCAGCTTGTACGAGCACACCAATTGACAGCCTTGCCTCTTCTGTTGCTTGGTTTACATTGTCCCGTATATTTGGCACCACACGATTGGTCCGGCAATTCCCCACCGTGCTGTGCGCAGCCTCCTTTAAGGAGGCTATTTGCCAGGGGTAGTGGTGAGCCGCGAGGGCATGTTTCCCGATTGTGGCCGGAGACTCCCAGCTTTGTTTCCCTTGTCGCACAAACGACGAGTGGTTGCGCGGTGGTGCCTCCGCAAAAGAGAGGAGAGCTGAAGATGGAGCTCACCCACATTCCGCCGAAGTAATTAACATGCACCGTCTTCACCCCCTAAAGCCAAATTCTTGGTGGCGCAGTTTAACAGCCATGGATCCGTACCAAAGCTTCCAGTTTCCAGGTGCTGACCCAGGTGTTGGGTGGCTGGGAGAAGGAGGACCCCTGCAGTTTGGGGTGTAGGAGCGTAGCATATCCGAAGACACATGCTCATGCATTGCGTGCTCAAAATAACCCTTGCCATGCCAGCATTCCGGGGCCGTGCATGCGGATGTTGCAGTCATATAGGAAGTCAGTAAGTGGTTCATCGACTCAGGACACCGCTTCCCAACCCACCCAGTCCTCGGGACGTCGCACATGCCTCTCTGTGAGAGTGTGCGAGCTCACGGGTTTGGAGCCCGACAGGTGTGGCAATAAGTCGGCAATCATGCGTCTTATCCGACTTGCGAGGATCCAATGACGTCCTTGATGCTGGAGAACCGCGAAAAGTACTTGGCGGCCCTGCAGGCATGCTCAGTTTTGAGGTTGGTCGCTGGCTTCTCCGTACTTACTTGTTACTCCTCTCTTGGCATGGAGATAAAACGGATGCGGAGAAATCTTCATTGGCTGATAAACCACGTCTTGCAACCAAGCCCGAGAGCGCAGGGTGTCTAGATCCTTGCTTCAGGGGTGTGCATTGTCCGTTAGCCCAAAATCCAAAAACCGAAGAAATTCCTGAAGCCCGAGCACTACCTATCTGAGACTCTAGACTGTGGACGCTTGCAGCTTCCCGTGCTGGCAGGACCTCACGCAGCGGCCCTTTACCGTGTCGTGTCCAGAGCGACCGAAAGAGCGGACTCCTCAGCATTCTGTGGTTTAGGCTTTCGAGGATTCGGGTTTAGAGTTTAGGGGGTTTAGGGGTTAAGGCTCAGGGGTTCGAGGATTTGGGGGTTCAGGGGTTTAACTCGAGGGGTCGCGGGTTAAGGATTGGAGGATGCGGGAGCGCACTGTGCAAGCTCAAAATCCGAAGGAGCCAGCGATTTCGGAGTGTGAAGTTCGAAGGTTTAGATGCCTAGGCCGCTGAAGCATTGTCTCGGGTTCAGCTGCAATGCTTTAGGGGGCAAGGGGCTTAGGGTCAGGATGCGGAGACTGCGCTTCAGGCAGTGCCGGTGCCACCACTGGAAAGTTCGGCATCTTCCACTATCAGTCGTCAGATTGTCATTAATGAAGCATCTCGGATGTCGTAGATGATGTGTGGCCATCATGGGGTATGTCCGATTTAAACGTCACTTTCAAGGCTTGCCTGTCAAAGAACATGCCACTGCAGACTAGCCTGTTACATGGAGCAGCTAGTTGTTCAGTTCGGCGCCCTCAATCACGATCTTGATGAGACAGTTGGGTTTGTACGAGGATGTTTTTTCCCGACATCTGGGCTCTGAGACTTCAGACGAGTATAGTCCTGGTCTGAGAGCACGAGGATTCATCGCCGTCGGCGTGGAGCTAGGCACTGTATTTTGCTCGTCCCGTGATGGCAGGTCCAAGTGGCAGTGTCATCTAGATCAGAATGCGGAGCGCCCAGGTGTGTAGAACTTCACGACGTGTTGGTGAGTTCAGGTTCAGCAGCCTTTTGGAGTTCGTTCTTTTGGGGCCTCCGATCATCTTTCATTCCGACACGCATTTCGGCGATCAGATCCGAAGGCTGCTTAAGGCTTCGGGGTGAAGGTGCAGGCTTTCTGGGTTTCTTCTAGGAGGGTGCTCTTGTAAACGTGCCCTGGTTTGCAGAAAACGAGCACTTGGGGGATCAGATGTCCCGAGCAGCATTCAAAAGCAGCTTTGGAACTCTTGAGCGCCAGACTGTAGCATCGTTGTAAACTCCTGTCTCGTATCAATGATAAAAACGGGCCATCGCTCTGACCCTCCCGACCGTGATTTTAATTCTTGCATCGGCCGAGGTGCTCATGTGCTCCCTTTTCGACCTGCTCTTTGAAGTACTCGGCGTTGCAGCCTCACAGGGGTGAGTTCCAAGGTCTTGGCCCCGTCCTGGTACTCCACACAGGAATATACTATGTTAGCAACCCAAAGTGGAAGGCATTATAGAATGGCCACATTATGCTGCCCAAATGATGTGACGGGTGCTTGAATCGGCTGAGATCCAACTCGTGGCAGCCACGCCGTGCCCTTCACGTCTCACCTAAAGACACGTGAGCCAATGGGAGAGTTTTTGCAAGAATAAAGAACTTAGCAACGGGGATAGCGCGGTGTGCAGTACACGGCTAACCTTGCTTCGACCCTTGAACGGCGTAAACCCAAAGTACTGTTCCGAAGGCGGAGCTACTTCTGCGGGAAGATGTCGGGGAGGACTCCGAAGGGTCGCTGGCTCAACCGCGAGTTGGACGGGGCGTAGCGCGTAGGGTTTTGAGTTAAGGGCTTAGGGATTAGGGTTTTACAGGTTTGAATCTGAGAGTTCAAAGTGTTTGCACTGGGCTGTAGAGTTTGGGCTGTTCATTTTTCTCCATGCTGGCTTTCCTTTCGGGGGATGCTCATAATAAGCTTCAGATGGCTCGAGATGTTTGAATGTAGTCTGCAGGTGTTTCCCCGAAGACCCAGACATCCCAACCTGGGATCCCGGAACAAAGGCCGGAGGTGCCGCTGATGCGGCGGATGTCTCTGCCCTTGGCCATGGAGCATGCCAAGAAGATGGTGAATGGAGAGCTTGGCCCTTGCCCAGGGTTTGGGACTTGAGAGTAAGCAAGATGGATCGCCGATAAACACAAAGCGCCTCTTATCGGACTTCACCTATGGAAACTTTTGAATGTAGAACCCCGCCGACGAAATTCTACGAGTTTGTGCATCCATATGAGTCAGTGATGGCACAGTTTGAGGGGCTGTAGTTCTGGATTTGGAGTGCAGATGCCCTTCGCAATTCAGGTGCCAAATCTCTGACACCGGCACGTATGCCCTGCTGTATTCCGCAGGGGGCCTCAGTAAACTGACTCGATTTACAGTCTCTCTGGTCAAGATTTGGCACGTCTCCGGAGTCGCTGCTCGTGGCATTCTTTGCGCACAGTATATACTGAGGAATCGTTCGGGAGCTCTCAACTTGCAACCCTGACTGAGGAATTTCGTCCGCGCAAGACCTTCCCATCAAAGCCCCCACACGCACATCGAGTTCCCAGGGCTCGAGACCAAAAGGCCCCCAAAAGAGACCTTCTAAAAGCGGCCCCTCCACTACCCTAAAACCTAAACCCCAAACCGCAAAACCTGAAACCTAGAACCTAAGCCCTAAACCCTACCCCTTCCGCCCTTCCCTCCCTCAGAGCCTGGGTTTTGTCTTCCTTTCCGCGCTCGGAGCTCTCTGAGAGGTCTTCACCCGCAGCGTGGCTGTGAAGCTGGGCAGATCTAAGGAGGTGAACTACCAGCCGCTTGGGCTACTAATGGAAACAACAACACTCAGTAATATTAATTTCAGTACTAGTACTAATGTATTACTCATGGTCTTATACCAAAACTACTGTTACAGAGCCCGAGAAAGAGAGCGAGAGAGAGAGAGAAGTTGTCATCGAGAGCTTGCGTTTGTTGTGAACTGTTATCGTAGATTTTACGCAGCACCGGATCAATACGTTCTGATGGGCTTGAAGCGCTGGGGACTTCACCGTATCGTAAGCCCGGCAGAGATTGGGAAGGGTCTCGGAAGAAGAGCGGTCTCTTTCGATGGAGAGAGTTGCAAGAGGAGGTCGTAAGTAGGCTTTTGTCGTCAAAATAAGGTTTCATCAGAAAGGTGTTCTGTGGGAGTACCGGCTCTTTGAACTGACCTCACAGTGTTCTCTGTCGTCGCCATCTCCTGTAGGCACTTTAGGCTAGGACTTATAAGACCCCGGAATCTTTCACACAAAGCCACAAGTTCCTGAGTCTGCATCTTACGCTTCGGCATTCTGGCATTCCATGGGCTTACGCCTTCGAACAGCGAAGTCTTCATCGTCCTGAGCTTTAAATGGCCGGAAGAAAGCACAGCCGAGGCATCAGCATACCTTTGGAGAGCTGCTATTTCAGCTTACACCTGGCGTTGGACGCCCAGATTTTTGGTCATCCTAAGCTCTTCTGCCTAAATCTTGTGCGGCTTGGGGTGTCGTTTCCTCTCAGCGACCCGACTTTCGAATATCAGCAAGAACGACCACGACCACAGCCGCGACCGCGACGACGACGACGACGACACGATGGCGACATCACCATCAGTAGCAACACCAACAACCACAGGCATGTTGACGATAAGAGCAGTACTTGTAGTAGCGAGTGGCTACCACGACAGGGATCTTACCAAGGAGCAACACCTGTCCGCGTACGGACAATGATCAGGTTGATAATGCATGAGGGTGAGAACCGTGGGAAACACACCTGCTTGGACACATGTCGGGAGCAGACATCTCAAGCACAGTGGCATAGTGATCGCGCATGCCATGCCATGCAGTCTCTTCAAATCGAAGAAGCTGCAAGAGCCGTTCGGCAGAGACAAGGACATGGACTCTGATCGAAGTTGCAGTGGCCGCACGCCTCCCAAACCCTAAGCAGCACACTGCAAACACTCATGACTAAACCCCTGAACCCCAAACGCAATTTCTGCCGAGATCGGTAGACGCCTGACACCGCAGATTTCCGAAGGGCTTTCCCTACGCCCATGCATTTCCTGATTTCCAGCTGCCACTCCGAGGCCAGAAATCATGGCATTCTCAACTCAGTGCTGCACATCCTCGTGCCTGGCTGAGTTTTTGGAGTTCTAGTTGCTGGGTTTGACGACTTCCTTCCTTTTCTTGTGGAGGGACCGGGCTTTTGCCGTATGAGTCAGAAGGCTTACGGTTCCTACTATGCTAGCAATGGTCGTAATGCTTGATTATTTTGAAGCCAGGATGGAGTGCTAGAATGTATTCTCATATCCGTATGGGAGTGCAAATGATGAGGACTGTACGAGGATGATAATGTTTACTTCCCACGGCTCGTCCTTAACAGATAAGACACTGCTTCCTCGATGCTTCCGAAGCTCAGATCTGGATGAACTCTCAAGCAAGAAGTGGAAGAGAATCCCTGACCATACGGCCTCTGGCACAGAATGTGCATAGCAGGGCTTGCGTTTTGTCATGTGCTGCCTCGGGTCTGGCATAACTGTAATGCCAGACGAATCTTACAACCCGTGGCAAGAGCAAACATTTATTCGCTTTACTGTTACTATTGCTAATACAGTCATTCTTACTGCTACTCTGACTATTACTTTGAGGCACTGAACCCCGAGACGGCGTCGCAGCTGGGTTCTCAGCGTCGCGCTCTTTAACTTCAGGGAATTCGACTTGAGGGTGCATTGAGCTTTCGGGAAGCAATGAGTGTAACAAACACAGAGCCAGAAGCAGGGTCAAGGAAATACGCCAACTGCGCGTAGAACGCTGCATTGCATCGCAAGCATGCATGAAACGGTCTGTGCGTATGCTCTCCAACCAAGGTCCGTCTCTTTAGGGCAGCCCACGGCGGCCAATGCAACAGCAGTTGTGTAGCTCTGCCTTGCCAGCATCTGAAGTCCAAACTGTACTTTGCTCCTAGTATGTGGCCACTCGCAGCAGCAGTCTGTCGTTCTGCTTGTTTTCACCACTATATGCTGCGATATATGATCTAACGGACAGCTCGCACAGCTGCACAATAGGCATAGCCATTTTGAGAATTCGTGGCCAAACCTCATTTGGCCATCAATCCAAAGCCCAGGGTACGACCACCTGTATCCGCCAGGATGCCTCAGCTGACAAAGCCAAAGAAGGTGCGGCTTGTGAAGCAGTGGAAGGCCTGCGCCCCTGCTTCTAAATCTGTCAAGACAGGAAAGGCGCCTGCTGAGGGCAGAGCACCCTCCTCTAAGTTGAAGCTCGGGTGCGTCTGGTTCAGCTTGATGAAGCCAGGGGGTTTGTGCATGTCGTCTACTCCTGGCAGCGCACAGCCTAACCTAACTCGTAGCAGGCCAAGCTGAGCCAGATCCAGAAGAGCCTACTCGATGCTGCGTACGGGCCAGCCACCAAGTTGGAACCAAACCCCAAACCCGACACCCCTAAACGCCAGACTCGAAACCCATATGTGCAGGACTACCCATATCCAGCACGTTAATAATGCAATATACTATAGTGTACAGGCCTAACTACACGAATGTATGCATGATGGCAGTATGCATGTAATGTAGGTATGTAGGCATATAGGTATGTAGGTACATACGTACGTACGTGCATTGGTTGGTAGGAAGGTAGGTAGGTAGGTAGGTATAGCTATGCAGTTATGTGGGTATGTAGGTAGGTAGGTGGGTAGGTAGATCCGTATGTAGGGGTTAAGGTAGGTAGGAATACAAACTATACAGACATGCATCAGTTTCTATCTGCTCTGCCCGTCTGTTTGCCTGCCTGTCTGCCTGTCTGTCTACATGCCCGCCTTTCTGTCCGTCCTCTGGAGCTCGCTCTATCTGTCTTCAATCATGTTCCCTTTATTGCATGTGAAGATCTGAGGCTGCAACTGCGGTGGCCCCCCCATCCAAAGGACCGGGCTGGGACGGAGTGGCACATGAGCCGTTCAAGATTCCGGGCTTGACGGTTTTTGTTTTGCTCAGTTCTGTTGCTAAAGCCCGGCAAGCCGTCATTATGACGAAGCCTGATGCGCCAATCGCACATCATGCTGTGCTGGAAACAGCAGACACAAAACGCAACGCCCTTGGCCTTGTCCTGACTTCATAGGTGTGTCGAATTCATGCACATTGAAGACCCATGTTTCAAGAGAGCTTACTCTTGAGAGTGACATCTGCAGTGCTGGAGTGATGGCTGGACGAGAGGGGTTCGCAAGATCAGAGAATGCTCAACTCTTGCAGTCCATTAGGAATCCAAGACTCTCAGACCTGTCCGAATCACCTTAACCCGCAGATATTTTGACCACTCCAATCTGAAGCCTGCAACCCTAAACCAGCAGCGAGAAGAAGCAGACCGACAGCCAGCCCTGAACCCAAATCTCTTCAAAGGACTTCTGGGAATTGCCTACGCCGGCCCGAGAACTTGGCTTCAGTTGGAGTGCTCATGCTGTGTTTGCTTTGCAGTCAGACTACAGGGTTCAGGTTGAATGGGTCTAGGACGTCGAGCGCACTCTGCCATTGAGAGGTGTGCATGGATTTCAGGAGCTGTTTTGGTGGATTCCCAGCCCATTGTAAAATGTACAAGTGTTGCGTTGAATGTGGCGCGAACTCGTCAAGCTTGAGTTTGCCCCGACTGGAATGGTTGTCCTAAGCCGAAAACATGGCAGGTGCACAGTCGCAAAGACTTTCGGGGATTGTTGATGACGAACACCCCAAGCAAATGCCTCTTGAACTTCCAAATTCTCGACCTCGTGGAAGCCGCATGAAGTTGATCGCCATGGACAATATAACGTCACCATCAAGAAGACCGCGTCACCATCATCAGCATCAGCAGCCGCATCACCCTTCATATTTCCATCACCATCCAAAATCTTCTTCCTGCTCAGCTTCATCCTCATCGACCTCGAGATAAGTCCCACATCAATATGACCACGACCATCACCACCACCACCACCACCACCACCATGATCATAACACCTTCGCAACACAAGCAAAGTACTACTATTCATCAAGCCTCTAACCCAATTACGCCGCGCAACAGGGATCCATCTATCATTTGGTAAGTAATGTCGTGAACACCGTCTTCTCGTACATGGCCATAACATGCATAATCAGTGCTGTCAGTAGTTCCACGTATTGCCTAGAATCCCATATCTCAAGCATAACCAAACAGCAGAACCCATCAACGCACTACGCAGTACCGTTTTGAAGCGGAGGGCCCATCCTTTGCTTTCGTGTCGTGAAAGGGCCGACATACCTGTATCCTGTATCTATATCTGGATGTATGTATGTGTACATATATTATATAAAGACACACATCAGGATATCTGTATATATTTACACATGCACATAACGATAGACGGAGGGTTTCGGGCATGCCACACACATATACATATACACGTAAACATACGAATGTGTCCATCGTCTGTATATGCAACAAGAAGATCTGGTCGCTTGTGCATTCCTGCTATATCTGTCCATCTGTCTACTTAGCTGTCTGTTTATGTGTCTCTTAATACTCATGTAACCTATCTGTTTACGTATTTGCTGTTTATCTATTTGCATATCTATCTATCTATTATCTGTCTATCTGTCGGCATGTACGCATACTGACGCACTCGCATTGCCCAGGTCCACTGCGAAACAGCCAACATCTACCTGGAGCTGCCGCCCAGCTCATTGGGAGGCCCGGAAAAAATCAGTCGCTTCGCAAGATTCTCGGTGTTTGGGGAGTAATGTAGAGGTCGAAATAGATCGTAATAGTATCCCCCTTTTGGTCCCTGTATGGGCATACTATAAGATACTCCCAAACCCCAGTCTAATTATCACCCCGCCCCTGTACAATCCCTCTCTGGTGAAGCGATGTCAGGGCGTTCAACATGAGGAAGCATGAATTGAAGCTGCTTTCTTTTTGTTTTCGTAGTTTCATGGCGACTGCCATGAGTTGTCATTACCACAGAGTTCCAGCCTTTCACAAGTTTTCTTGATGGAAGCAGTCTGCTCATGAAGTTGAAGCAGGCGGCATTAAGGACACTACAGCCCTAAATCCCCACCACTGGCCCCACGAGTCCGGTGGGTCGAAGAAGAGGTCTGAACCCCCAGCGACTTTTCAACCTCAAGGGCGCCAAAGCGGCACTCGGCCGAAGGCCATGATGAGCCTGTTTGTCGGGTTGACTTGGGGTTTGGACCCAGGGTTGTGGGCTGAGTTTCCGGAAGGCGTTTGTGCTATCGTTGCAAGGGTCTTCTTTGCAGGCTGAGGATGTTTGCTGAGTTGCCAAGGCTCAAAAGGCCGTTCTTTCCGTATACGTTCATGGTACCTCTGTACGCATGCGCGCATGAATGCATGTATACATCATGTACGTGTTTGCGTGTGTGAGTAGGCAGGTAGGTACGTAGGTGGGTGGATGTATGCATGTGTACTCGAAATGGATGAGGCACTGCAAGACGATAACCTGTTGTTTTTATTTTCTTGTTCCTACACACATACATGCTTACTTGCGCAGGCATATGCAACGTCTTCATGTACATATGTATGTATGTACGTGGGTAGGTAGGTAGGTGTGTATGTTTATGCGTGTGTACCTACCTCAACAGATAGTCAGATGGTCAGATTGTGGTAGATCTGGGTGTGTACGCTTGCATGTCTTCATGCACATAAACGGTGTGCACTCATTCGGTTGCTTACTGTATGTATTGTTGGTTCCATGATTTGTTGACAAAGCCATTCGCTCTCTCTTTCGTGAGACACCGGAATGACATCATCACCGCCTGCTGAAGTGACAAATCGTGCCAGTGTAACTACTACTGCGCTGTATCAAGCGGAATCAAGCGTCTTGTTTACAGCCTAGGTCCATGACGGGATCCGCTTCGGACAGAGGGCCTTCTGATTTGGGCAGTAGGGCCACATATCCGGAGAAGAGGGGAGATGCGAAGATTGAAAGCCTGGGAGAGGCATGGTACTTGTACCAGCTAAGGACAGTACTACTGAGGTTCTGAGCCACCTTCGAGCCTTAACAAACCGCTAATCAACGCCCCGCAAGTTGCGACACCTGGCAGGCCTGTCAACGTGGGATTGGGCTGCTTGCCTCAGATTGTCGCATCACCTGCTCGCCGAAGATGCTCTCTGCAAACACGAAGCGCAGAGTTCAGCCTGTGTGTTGTTCAGCACTTGAGAGGAATTGTGTGATTCTTCAGCATTCCTGGCGCAAGCGAGGCTGCTCGTGGCGGCCCCTGAGTAAATCCAAGCTTCACAGCGCAGCCGGCTCAGCAGTTGGCACCCTCATGGAGAGTTTTGTCAATGAGTTTGACTAGGTGGATGAGCCAAGTGTTCCGGCAGTGTGACTTGATCGTGGAGGAAACCTGCTTGTGACTTCGAGTTCTGTGTGGTCTTGCTGTCAAGTTCTGCTGCGAGAAACTACCTCATGCAGAGTTGGAAGGTCTTCTGAAAGCTCTGCATTGAGCCTGAAATGACAGCAACTTCTACAAGGGGCTTCCATATGAGCACGTCCTGGGTCCTACCCTGACAGTAGCATACTTGTAGATTGTAGAACCTTGATAGTAACCCGCATACAACCCTTATAAGCCCCACTCATGGCACCTTGAACCCTAAAGCCCAAAGCCAAAGGTCAGTGAGCAGGACCTGGAGGCGTTTGCCTCTCGCCCGCTTCGAGCCCTGGTGGACAAGTGGCTCAGAGACGCGCTTGAGGGAGCTGTGCCGGGTTTATGTCGCCTCAGTGGGTACGGGCTCTCATCTTCACAAGTACCTCCTCAGAAGGCCTTGAGGCAGTTGTATGCTATGTCGCAAAACCTGTTTTGAGTGCTTAGGCGTGAGGCCTGTGTAAAGACGATTTTGGTGCAGGTCTCGCAGGTCTCTGCAGGTCAGCCACAATCATACTCAAAAGTGCGATGCGGTCTAACGCGGCATGGGGCTGGGTACACGTTTCTGTGTTTTTGGCTGTAACGTTCCGGGGGAGGGACAGCATTTGGTGTCCATTGCCTTGAGAGAGGCATGGATGCTATCTAGCAGTGTGAGGAAATGCTTCTTCAGGAAGACGGGTGCATTTGAAGGGACAGCGCGAAGCGAATCAAAAGCCGTAGGGCCTTAGTTCTAGATTCGAGACTCGAGACCACATCCTGAACCCGGTTCGACCGAATGGAAGTTAAAAGAACCGCCGTGTTGAACTGGCGCGAAGGGGCTTCAACGACGAGGATTGTCTACAGCGTGCATCCTGCAACGTGCAGCTTCATGGTGGCTATAGCCGTGCAGACTCCAGCCCCCGTCCTGGGATTCAGCAAACACCTGACCTCGAAGGTAAATAGAGGATGTGGCAACTGAGAACCGGCACGAACTAAACATGGAAAGCAACGTGGAACTGGAATTTACAGAAGACCACGAATACTCCAAATTTACAGAAAGGAACCGTTCTGATTGCCTTGACGTCTCAAACGCATGCGTCGTTACAGTTGCCGCAACCTCGGAATTCAAGCCTGCAACAGGCCTGAACCCTAAAACTGCCCGAATCTCGAAGACACGTGCCAGGCATCTTCGCTTCGAAGGACCCGCAGAGGAGGTAAGGTGCCGAGAAACCCCTCTTGATGCCAGAGGATGGAGAAGAAAGCGACCAAAGTTTCCTTTGTGGGCTTTTGCATCCCGAATCACCTCCAAGACATTTTTTCCCGCGGCTCCGGATCCCAAGCGCTGCCCCAAGCCCTGGCTTTTGACGCTTCTGAGGCGGCTGCGGAGATGCCTTTCAATTTGGATGCCCACCCGGCCATGCAACAGACGGTGCCTCCAAGGGCTTCACAGCTCTAGGCTTCTGGGTCAACTAGGCATTGTGGGCCAAGTTCGAGAAGTCATAGCTTCATTCTCTGGGAGCGAATGCCTGGCAGTTTGTGACAGGCATGATGCTTTAGACATTTTGTGCAGTCGGTTTTGGTCACAGGGATGTTATGCATGGTGATATTTGGCAGACGTTGGGCTTTGCGTCTAGACCTTCTTGGCATGGGGCCTTTGGGCGAAACATCTCCAGCCAGCTTGCAATCCCAAGCGAAGCATTTCTTGACTTGGAAGACTTCTTCCCACGACCCGACAGTAGGTGCTCTGCCAAATCTTCGGCAAGCGCAAGCATGCAGGCTTGATTTTGGAACAGGCTCCAAGACGAGGAGTGCGTCCGAACTGCCTCCAAATCCCCTGACCAACACGAAAGCCTCCGCCCCGAAGCTATAGACCAGGTGGCTCGAGCGATGATGGGCCGCTTGTCGAAGGAGATGAGGAACTATGCCAAGATGCATAACAAAAGGCCGGGTACATAATGATGTGGGTTCCAAGTTCATGCGGGTCAGCCATTGGGTGCAGCTTTTTCGGACATTGAGTTTGCTACTGCCCTCTATGCTCTGCTTCGTGCAGAGAGGCAAGTACCCGCGAGACTGGCCCAGAAACCTTTCCCCGGACACCCATGACACAGTTCCCACACGGCGGCAAGCCACCATGACACGGCCAGGAAGATGCCAAAGCTGACTGAGATGGACATCGATGGCATTGTGGCAGGGGGCAAGGAGCAAGGGCCTTTGCCACCATCAGCACAATTTGTGACTGCTTCTGTGAAGAACTTCTTTGCTTTTGTGACACTTTTGCGCCGGCGTGTCGCACCTGTGGACATGCACTGCCCATCTGACAGCCGTCTCGAATCTGAAGACATCCCCAAGTTCATGTTGGGGGCGGGCGGGTTTCGAGATTGGTCCAGAGGGCCCGATAATCCTCGCTTGAGCAAGCCCGCAGTACCCCCCCCCCCACAGTATGAGGAATATGATCACGTGTATATATACATATGTAGGCATGTAGATAAACAGACAGGTAGACAGATTTATTCATGTGGGATTTGTACCCGGTGTTCCTTCCAGTCTGTCTATGTATCGGTACATTGTGAGATTCGAGGCCTTTGGAGAAGGCGAAAGCCCAGCTGCACGACCTCTTCGCAGGCTCCGTCTCCTTTGTACCTTTGGGCATGTAGAGTTGGTCAGTATTTCTTGGGCAGATGCCGGACTCCAGAACTCAAGCTTTCTACTAGGTGTTAGCGGTGCTAGGCTGTCGGGAAGACAGAGACGAGAAGTGGCGTTAGATATGATCGGTGCCAAGCAGTGCGCTCCGCAAATCACGGGTGCGTGCAGACCTCTGGATGTGCCGATGCCGTTGGCCAGGCCTTTGTGAGATCAAGCAGCAGGACGAAATGTTCGCAAGGGCCTCGTCGAATTGCATGCTGTTCAGCAGATCCTGGTCGAAACCAGCACCAGGAGAAAATGATGCTGTTCCGCGTTGGTGCTTGCGAGGTCAGCACGACCATCGAGCGGCTCTTGGGGGCGGTGGACGCATGCAGTAATTCCGGCGAAGCCAAGGACTACCCCACTGAAAGGCTGCGCAGACCTCAGAGTTGGGAAGTGCGAGCAATCTTAGTACGTGCTTGGCGAGTCCTTTGATCCCGATTTGTGCTTGCGTCGGAGCTTCCATCCTGGGATCCCAACCATTAAGCCAAAGCCTGCTTGACTGCAGGCATTTCTGGCTGCTGCGATATGCTGGTCATGAGACAGAAATGTGGTTCCAGCTGCTGTGTGCCCCGGATGGTTTTGGTCGAGGGGTCCGGAATGGACCATGGATTTCAGTAGTCTAAGTGCATTTTCGGTTTTTTTGTCGGCAGTAGAGACGGGATGATGTGAGTGATTGTGCTGAAGCATCAGGAAGCTTGCCAATGTCACTTGCATGGGCATATCTAGACAACCACGCACACGAACACACAGAGGCGCATGCATGAACATGCACAGACATATATGTGAACTTGTTTATTCACATACATGCATACAAACAGACATACATCCATGCATACATACATACATACATGCATACATACATGCATACATAATGTACCTACATACATCCATGCATCCATGCATACATACATACATCCATGCGTGCATACATACATACATCCATACATGCATTCATGCGTTCATGCATTCATGCATACATGCATACATGCATGCGTACATACATACATACATACATATATACACACACACACACGCATACATACATACATACATACATACATACATACATTCTTTCTTTCAGGCAGGCTGAAGGTCCGAAGGACGTGCCTAATGCATCTGTACAATCCAATAAGTTCGAGAAATGTTTGCGCCACCAGAAAGAGGCGGTGCGGTGGCCCCCTCAACATCGCAAGGCCAGTGTTCCTTTGAGGCCATCCAGCCAAGCAGGATGCAAGAAAAGCTGAAAACTCAGCACCTGCACCTTAAACTAGCAAAACCCACAACCACGGAGCAGAAAGCTACTAACTTGTAGTGTGCACTCGGAGTTGCCTTCTTTGAGCCTTTCAGGCCCAAAGTAAGGGAGCTCCCGATGCCCACATATCACGAGCGGACAGCTATTCCTCCAAAACGGGTCCCTTTACGTAAGAGGCCATACATGCCCGCGGGGACCCTCATACATGGCCGCAAGTATCAGCACAGTGACTGCGTATATGCAGATTGGGCCATGCGACTCGTAACAATCTGTACGAACATGGACAATACACAACGAAGATATGTACAAAGCCATCAGGCAAAGAAAGATGCAGCGATTAAATGACCCGCATCCTCAAACAGATGGACCTAGGCAATGTTGTGTTCCTAGGCCATATCACTTTAAGAGGCATCATGCGCCTCCGGCGAAGTAGTTGCATGCCCTGCAGGCTCAAGCTGAAATGGCGACCAAACGTCAATCCCTGCAAGCTGCTGGGTAAAAGAGTGCCCCCCAAGCTCGGATTCAACGATTCAGGCTGATGGGTAGTTTGCCGAAGCACTGGATGAAAAGGTCGCCAATCCGCAAACGTTGAAGTCTGATGAAGTCTGCTGTGTAATTGAATGCCTTCCAGGCTCCGGTTGAACGCAAAACCAAACATCAAGCCCTGCAGGCAGCTGGACAGTTGGGTTCCCTCCGAGCTCTGGTTGAACTCATAGCCAAACGACAAAACCTGCAGGCAGCTGGGTAGCTGCATGCTCTCCAGGCTTCGGTTGAACGCGTAGCCGATCGTCAAACTCTGCAGACTGCTGGCCACATGGATGCCCTCCAGGCTCTGGCAGAAATGGCGACCACACGTCAGACGCTGCAAGCTGCTGGGTAGCTGAATGCCCTCCGGGCTCCGGTTGAACGCGTAGCCGAACGTCAAACTCTGCAGACTGCTGGCCAGTTGGATGCCCTCCAGGCTCTGGCAGGGATATGCCGGCCAACACCTTGACAAGATTTGGATGCCAGCACACATGCGCAGCACTAAGTGAAGCACCAAGTGAAGCGTCGACTTCTTTCGAACGCCATAGTCGTACCCATTTCCCATGGCGGGCGATGTTCAGGGGTACTCGGGCGCATCGATCTTCCTACCAGCCTCGCTGGTGAGGCAAATCGGGCCCTATAATCTTGAGCCAAAATGGCTACGGATACATACATACATACATACATACATGCACACGTACATACAAACATACATAGATGCATTCATACATACATACTTACACACACACACATACATACGTTCTTACATACATACACAAACATACACACCTACACACACATATATATATATACATACATACATGTACATACACATATACATAGACCTACACACGCATGCTTACTTTTATTCGCAGAAACATACAAGCGTACAAATGATGCAATGGCTACGCACCAGGCAGCCTTTATGTGTTGATACAGTGCATCTACACTCACAACTATAGTGTACAGCCGATAGATGCAGTGCGCCGTCTGCACGCGTTCCTGCATCTCGTCAAGCCAGCCCAGCAAGCAGTTCTCGCTCCTGTAATCTCGAACTGAGGTCGAACCTTGCTCAGTCCTGACTGTATGACAGATTTCAAGCGCTTCAACCCATTTCTGACGGAGGCGGCGGCGTTTTCAGATTGACCTCTCTGCCTTGGGTCTTCAGGGGTCGGCCCTGTACACTTCGGGAGGTTCACAAGGCAGAGGCCTTGGATGAGATGTTTGGGTCCAGACGTTTGGTTTTCTTTTATGATGGGTTGAGCTGTTCGGGGCATCGTGGGCGTCAACGCGCAGTCAGACATTGACACTGCATCAGTCGGTGTGCCGGAGAATAATCGCCATCCTTCGGACAAACCTCCCTCTTCGGAGCACTTAGTAACATTTGCAGTTGGGCTAAACATCCATTGTTTTCGATTCCATCCAGCTGAACGCGGTTTCTAAATTCCTGAAGCGGCATATTCCGAAATCCCTTCGATAGAAACCCATAGCTAGACTTCGAGGCCTGCACTCGCAACACATACTGTATCCTTTTGCAGTATGGAGATTCCCTTCTCCCCTGTGTGGCAGGCTGACGTTCACGAGCCTGGGTGCCAAGAAGATACAGAATGTTGCTGCTACAACCTCTGCGACGAGCTTCGTGAAGTGGTGTTTGAGATTTGGTTCTAGACTACTGCCCCTCGCTGCGACCTGGACATGGTAAGCAGCCTACCGTCGGCCCTCTTATAGTAAAGTGCCGCCCCAGAAAAGATGTCCGGACGGCTAGATCACCAAATTGTCGCATCGCAAGACATTTTTCGATTCGAACTCTACAGACGGCAATGCTGGCAGCTCCACTCATCCATTGCGGTACTGATCTGAAACTGCCAGCTGATACTGTAATAAATCGAGAGGCAGAAGACCCCGCGGACTTGACTATCCAAGCCCGAGGCTTTTGGCAGCGCTGTCGCAGATGATGTTTGCGACGTCTCGGCGCCAACAAGTGTGTCGGGCAGAGCTCTCAGTGTTGAAAGATCCCGCGACGAAGAGATGCCACATGTTGCCACTACTTGAGGCCATGGACCACTGCCGCAATTTGATGGATCTGCTGGACCGCGACAATGCCCTTTTCTGAGCACTCCCGTTTGAAGCAGTTTGCACTTTTATTTGCAGTTTGCAATCATGGCTTCTTGCGTGCAGTTCACCGTGGGTAGATCGTCTACAGTGACTTCGTGCCCCTATCAACCCAGCTTTTGCCAACAGTCTTCCCAAGATTTCGCTGCCCACGGAGCCAGGTGTCAAGCTCGGCTGTGGCACTCAAGGCTGGCTTGACGGAGAAGCGCGCCTCTCAGACAAGACATCAGCATACAATGAAGGCACATGAAGGCAGTTTCGCCCAGTATGGGGATCGTGCTGCGTACTCTCACTGCGGAGGTGATGCTATAGTCGCTGGCACAAGCATCGTCAACTGACAGTATCAGGAAATTGAAATGCGAGTCAGAGGATGTTGGCAGTTTTATCTAGTTACTAGTTCTCAATGTTTTCCAAAGTAAATGGTTTGCATCGGGACCTTAAACACCAAAGCCAAAGCTTCAAGATGTTCATGAAAACACGGCCCATCCAGGAGCTCCCTGCTTTGCAGCTCTATCGCGGCAGAGCGCCTGGGGCCTAGATGTCTGCCATGATGTGCGAACGAAGCTTAAGAGGCGCCGGCAAGATGGCTACGAGAGTGCAGCCCCAATCCCCAGAAGTCCTGGACACGAGAGCGACGGATTGGTGAGAAAGGCCAATCAAGGCTGAATGCAAAGCCCTGAAGCCGCAGCCCTAAATCGCCACGTATCGCCACCGATATGCAACTACGAATCGTTGGCATAGCAAATTTATCTTCCTAAATAGTGTACTTCCCATCCGTGGTGGACGTTGCACGAAGTAATGAGACCTGGAGGTTTTAATGTCACACGGTCCCAAGTTTGGGTGTAGACCACATGCCATTATGTGCAAGCATGCCGTAAGCACAAGAAGGGGCCGACAACCCAGGCATCTATATCTCGGAGAAGAATGGCCAGAAAGGCCTGCTTGCGTTGCACTGTTGACAGGGAGTGCTCATGGAGATGCTATCAACACTGGCTGTTACTGCTACGGCGACGAGGACGACCGCAGCCACCACCGCAGCAACAGCAACATCAACAGCAGCATCAGCAGCGAAAATAGCAGTACCAACAGCGGCAAACACAGCTGAAGCACGACGACCATCATCCCCATCGCGCGAACAACGCGACCGAAGAAACCACAACTGCACCTGCCAGTACAGCAAGTACAACAACAACAACAGCTACCACGACGACGACGGCTACTGCTACTGAGCTGCTGCCACAGCTAATTACTGCTGCTACTGATGCTACTGCTACTGCTATTACTACTTTTACTGTTGCGGTTACTGTTACTGTTACTGTTACTACTACTACTACTAGTAGTGGTAGTCGTCGTAGTAGTAGCAGTAGCAGCAGTAGTAGTGGTTGTCTTGTAGTCGGTCGGCGTCGTCGGGGCCGTGGCAATGATATTGATCGTGACAGTGTCAGTAGTAGAAGTCGCGGAGGCAAGCATGGTTATTGCTCAAGGCTCCAGGGGCTTCTCTGTTTCACTGGGCTTCTGTACGCACGATACAGTGTTGGACTTCGGAGATCTGCTTTTCTTCCGATCGGCCGTTCGGCTTGTATCTGTGGAAGACAACACAGCTGTTGTCGGGGTTGGGTTGACGCAAGCCTGGGCTTGAACTGCAACACCCAAATCTTCGACCACAGTACGCAGCCCTAATCAGCCTACATCCAAAGATCCTGGGCTAGGATTCGACCCGCGCTTTCTGGTCTTCGAGTTCATTTCCGGCTTTCTCCTGCGGCCGCGCCAGGCTGACCACAGGGCATTTCCAGTGCGGGATTGCAGAGTACGGAGATGAGATGCGTTGGGATTTGGGGTTTCGGCTTCGGAATAAGCGTTTGGAGTGTGATGATGGTTGTGAGTTTTGAGGTCGTCATACAGAGTGGGTGTGGTGAAGACAAAGGGGCAAACACATTTTGTGCAAGTGAGTCCTCAGCTGTGCCACGGTGGGACATGGCAGCAACTTGCCGGAAGACGATCCGAAGCGATCTGTGAGGACGGAGGTCCCCGTACCTCGTGGGATATCGCGACCATGCCGCATGATCCATTTCCAGCTGCCGAATGTCCACTGCAAATTACGTTCGGACTCTTGGGACGTGGCCGTGGCTTCAGAAGCCGATAGTTCAGCTAAAGATGCATTGAGAAAAATGTGGCAGCGACAGGGCGAAGTGCATGCTGAGCCCCATGTCCGCATGTGGTTCACGTGGGGCTACTGCTTGCGTAATATGCTACCACGCGCAATGCATGCCGATATGACGACTTTGCTATGTTACATCTTGCATCGTTGCTGTCATAGCAGAGCTACTCCTTTTGGTTGTCATAGGCTGCTACGTAGATGACGGCTGCTACTGCTGCTACTGCTACTGCTGCGGCTACTGCTTCTACTGCGGCGGCTGCTGCTGCTACTGCTGCTGCTCCTCTCCTGTTCCTGCTCCCGCTCCTGCTCCTGCTCCTACTGCTACTGCTACTGCTGCTACTATTACTGCTGCTGCTACTGCCATGCAACTGCTCCTACTAGTTACTACCGCTACTACTACCACCACCACCACCACGACTACTACTACTACTACTACTACTTCTGCTCCTGCCCTACGACTGCTGCTAGCACCATCGCCATCACGGTTGAAACGTAAAGTTTTACATGGGCACGGACTAGAGTGTATACAGCTGTCCTCAGCGGAACTAATGCATTGCAGATGTGTAAGTCGGACTTATGCTTGCTAAAACGTAGAATAGTCATTCTAAGAGACTGTCATCACACACACACACGTCGAGAAGTGCACCACATGCATGAACAAGAAAGATAAACTGCTCAGATGCATTCACAAGGCTGACCCAAAGGACCCTATGAGACAAATTGTAGAGCAGTAATTGAAGCACTGGTGAGCCACGATCCGCACGCAAGCGCTTGGAAAGCCGAGAGCATTTTGAGCATCGCGAATACATCATGCAGAACTTACACCCCAGGCCGGAACTTTCGCCGCAAAGACACTCTGATATTTCTGACCTGCTGTAACCATCACCGAAAGCTCGTCACTCGAACTGCCCCTAGCAATGTTCGCAATAGCAACATTGTTAGGCAGGCCGTGCAGCTGCTACTAATTTGCAAGTCAGTGTCATAGCTCCTATTACTATCAGCATGCTTTTCCTACATCAAGCTAGCTTCTGTCCTCAGACTGTTAGGCTGCACGCACGAAAAGAAGACATAGAGGCTCTGTTGGAGAGTTTGGCCACTTGGATGCTCTCGAAGTCCATTAAATTAAAGGGTTCTGCCGAGCTTCGCCCCCAAGCCTCGGATTGCTTCGCGTCATGCGGCAGGTGGAGATGGTGGGGGAGTTCCTCGACATCCTCCATTCGGGCAGCAGCGCTGTGCCCGGGATGCACTACCTCAGTTCTATTCTGGGCATGAGGCTGCAAGTTTTTGTGGAGGCGTAGCGTTGAGATGGTTTGGCAGAGATCCTATGGCATCACCATGACAATGCTTCCTGTAGTATGATCTCTGACGTCATGCGCAGGTGAAGCAGATGATCATGGGAGTCGACCTCAGTTTGCTCTCAGATTCGGCGAAGAGAGCTGTCACGTAGGCATCTGCTGCTGTAGGGCTGATGAGCAAGAAGTCTTTGTCGTTCAGGACCATGAGTGTCGGTGCTGCGCCTACAGTAAGATATATAATGATAAGTAATTAATATACAGTAGCAATAACTGGCAATAACAGTAAAAAGAATAATAATACCAATAATAGTAATAATAGTCAGGGACTCGCTGAAGGTCAGGGCAAGACTACGGTGGTCACACCTCTTCTCTCTTTCGTTTTGGCGGACGCTGAGCGGCTTATCGTGATCGCTCGGCCCTCAAACGAAGAGAATCTGTTGTGGGGCCAAATATACTATAAATATAATAAGGAACCCCCAAAATAATATATGTGATTATTCAACAGTTTGGTCATCCTGCACGTCTTTGATGCAGTCTACTTGTAGGGCACTTTTACTCGTTTAGCTTACGTGGGTTTTGGGCATTCGAGTTATCGAAAGACAGGACTAAGCAGACTACTACGCGTTCCGGTAGGCTCCGTTTGAGGGACAGGAAGTCCTGCTTACCGAAATCTGCGATGGGGAGAGGACTATCGGAGTCGCTAGGGAGCTGCCGCGTCTGTTGCTGGCCACTACCACAGGCTTTGTGCTGCAATGGAGAACCTAAAGGGGTTCCCCAATCCTGATACCCCCCTACCATGAAGCCCGACTCTAAACACCCCCAGGTGGTTCCTCACGCCCTTCTGGAGTTCTCGCGGTCGGTGCTGCAGGGCACATTTGCCTCGGTTGTCCAGAAGCAGGCGATGGGTTTCAGGTTTCAGACTTAGCTGATTGGCGTTTGTGGTCTCGGATAGTGAGGAGTGTTGTAGGGTGTAGGTTTGGGTGTTAATTTACGTGGGACACCCGAAGGTGTGCACTGGGCACAAATTTGTGTAGGCCGTGCCCAGGATCGCGGCATTCAATTCAGTTCAGCGAGAGGGTATGGCCCAGTATGGCTTCCATGTGCGCTGAAGGCTAGGCTTCTGAAAGCGCGAATTGCGAAGTTGTATTTTCAACATGCATCGGGAAGGTCTCGACATTCAAGTGTGATCGTGCCGTGGACATCGACTTCAACTTCTCGTTGACTGTGGACGCTGCCCGGAGCCATGAGAGGGTGCATATGCGAAGTGTCCAGAATGTTTGAAGCCTGCTTCGTCCTTCATCAGCTCTCGCAATCAGCTGAAAGCCACCGCACGTGTCAGAAGACTCGATGCCTTGTGCGGAGACACTGGCAAAAGCCGTTGGGGCAGTTTGCAGAGCCCCCTTAGCGGACTTGAACCCGAAACTCCGTAGTACTGTTATGGCTGTAGATTTTCGACATTGTCTTCATTATCGTCAGCATCATCATCACTAGCATCAACAACATGAGTCGGCAAGGTGCGACAGCAGGGTGACTTGATCGTGACCACTCCCGGAGACGCGAGGAACCGAGTCAGGTGCAGCCTTAGGTTGCCACCTCAACAACTTCTATCTTTGATCGCATGTGCTGCTTGTCTTTCCGGCCTTGTTGCTGCAATCACTATCCTTCCCCTACCGTGCTCCCGTCCCGATGCTCAGGATGATGACGATGATGATGACCCATGACGATCACCAACATCGCCGTCGGCGTCGGCTCGGCCCAATCATATTCGCCATCGATCACCCTCATATGGTTAGTTCTTGTCCTCAGGCTCCTAGCTTCGTCCTCATGCTCGTCCTTATCTTGTTCAGTTTGGCCCAAGCTATCATCCAAGTCTCGGCTACACTTTCTACAGGAACGTGGACATCCTTAGCAGCCTTAGCATAGGATCGATCACCACCAGCATGTTCATTGTCTTCTTTGTCATATCATCGTCATCATTGCCATGGTTTCAACGTCAAGATCGCCCTGGTTTTCGGAAACTGTTATCAATCCCATCGCCACAGGGTGGATGATGGTGGTGATGATGTTCAGCATGATTTTGTTGTCAGGGCGGGTATATCATCAGCATCAGCATCCCCACCCGTCGTGTCATGGGAACTCTAAAGACCTACATCGATTCTTTCATGATCCCGGAACTCAGGTGAAGTCCCTCCTTTTGCGCTTTCTGGAGCAGCTCGAGGTCTCCAGCGACAGGCTCGGACTGTCGACCAGCATCAAGCACAGCCCTGACCACATCTTTGACGACAGCGGTAAAACATTCGCGTTAGCTGCGTGCACGTTCGCCCGGCTCTGCAATTACTAGCACAGTAGAAAATGCTCTGCGAGTCCGACGACGACAGCAGCCACCGCATGCCACGACCATGTCCGCCACCGTTACGGCCACCGCCACCGCCGCCACCGCCGCCACCACCGCCACTGCCACCAACACCACCGTTGCTTCCGCTGCCATTGCGTCGCAACTGCGGACCAGCCCCCGCCTGCTTAGTGCAGCCGTCGTATAAGTCTCCCTGTGGAGTGCTGCAGGCGCTCCAAGAAGAACACGCCCCAGCCACTCGGCTGTTTCAGCCCTTGCCAGGCGTTGATATGTGTCCATGCTTCCTATGCTTGCATGAACACCCTGAAGCTATTCGGGCATCAGTTGGAAGATTGAGACTTCAGGAAGCCGGAATGCTGCTTTGTCCTGGTAAAGAGCTTCGCAACGTAGCTCGCCTACAAAACCCTTTGAGCCAAGACTATAGGGGCCTAAATCATTACCTACACTATTTTGGGGGTTCCTTATTAGAATTCTAGTATAACGGGCCCCAAGCACGACCCCCTGGAAGCGCACGAGCCCTTGATCGGATCGAGGCTGCGAAGGGAGACCCTGGAAATGGGCAAAGTGCTGCAAATGCTACGGAAGCAAAGCGTGGGGCACTCTGAGGGGTTTTCCCTGTAACATCTTGCGGGTGTTCTTGGGATTTGAAGTCTGGGTTTTGGGTCAAGTAGTGTGCTTAAGTTCTAAACTGAACTTCAGGTCGCGGCTCACTTCTTAGACTTGGGTTTGGGTTGTGTGGTCTAGCCAGGATGTTGGCCTCTCTTGTTCGTAGTGGCAAGGCTTTGCAAAGGCCTGGGTAGCCACACGTTTCCCCTCACACGGGCGGTATAGACAGACCTGCAGAAGCAGCAGTTAGCTCTGTTTTGAGATATCTACCTCGTCAAAGCACGTTCCGAGGTCTGCATGATTGATGAGGTGGATCTCGTGCTGCAGCTACCTCAGCTCGCACACAACATGACAATGAACGTTGACATCTTTTCATTTTCGAGCTCAAGGATTTGAGTTTCAAGCTCAGCACGGCCATGCCACGGCCTAGTGATAGTGTTGCTATCCTGCGACTCATGTTGACTATGACTACGAGGCATCCGCTCAAGTCGGAGCTGAACTTCCCCACAGGGCCGAAGAGCTGGGACCACAGTTTACAGGGTTCGTGTCTTGCGCCTGGGCTGGCAGTGTAGGAAAATTGCTTCTGGGAGTGCGTCAAATGTCGGCCCCCGTAGAAGTATGCTGAAGTCTTCGGCTCCAGGATGATGCCATTTAGCATAAGGTTCGCTTACTCTCATCCTCATTTTCATTCTCCCCGTGCTCCTGAGCCTTCCTATCAGTACACTATTAACGTGCTCACAGGATCTGTTGTTGGCTAAAGCGTTTAGGATTCGTCGCAAAATTGCCAATTGCCATCCGGGGCTTTCCTAGTGAACAGAGAAGCCGGCGGAACTGTCTCATGTCTCAAGGTCTCATTCATCATGCGCCTGAGCGGTGGCGCCAGAGCCTTGTCTGTCTCTGCACGGATGCCACGGTGCCAGAAGCAGATGCATTGCGTGGAGCATAACATGCCATGGGCCAAGCTTGCACCCTTGAATTCTCAACCTACAGTGCTGAGTAATCAATGTCCACGTGTTTCTTCAGTGTAATAGTACGCAGTGCATGGCAAAACCTGTAAACAACTCATGAAGGGTATATCGATGCTGCTGCTGCTTCTGCATGTTTCGAAGATTTGTATAGTCCGCTTCTAAGCTCAACCCAGAACCAACAACCTTTGAGTCCCTCCGCCCTGAAAAACTCCAGGTCAACCGGAGTCAACCCCATCCCCGACGGCCCGAATTCCCTCGGGAAGGCCTGCCTTTGCACATCTTGGACGGTTTCTTTGCAGCGGAAGACTCAGCCCGGACGCCGGCCGCAGCCTGAGTTCTTCTAGAATTGTAGGGCCTTCTAGCGTATGGAGTGCAACAAGAACAATAACAAACACCACAATCAGAATCATAGCCACAGTTAGCGCTTACTGCTAGTACCTGTAGCAAGTAAAAGTCATAATAAGGATAAGAAAACTATTTGACAGTAGTACCAGCAGCAAGAGCCAACAGCAGAATGACGTGTTACACTTGTCGTGAGAACTGAGATAGCCAGTAAACGCTAGAGCTTACTCGTACTCTTGCTCGCAGCTCTCATCGACGGCAGCCGTTTCTAGCTTTGGGGCTCATGCGTTTTGTTGACTTGCAGCGGAAGCGTTATCACTCTGATTGTCAGGTGGGTGGTAGTGTGGGACTCAACCCTCACCCTGACACCAATATCTCACGACCCAGAAAAAGCCAGCATTACATGCTGCGGGCTCCTCGGCTTGACAGGTGCTCGGACCTCTTGCGACTCTTCCCGTATGGTGCTTGTTCTCGTTCCAAAGATGCCATCTAGCGTCCAACGACGCGCAAGAGAGAAAGATAAACGACAAGCTTCTCCGCACAGCATGCCCAAAGCTTACGCCCTAGAGCCCGAGGCCCTCTACAGCCCTTGCAACAACCGTTATAGAAGCCTGGAAAACCCTTTATAGAATCCTCATAGAACCCTTAAAGGAAGTGTAAAGGAACCTTAAAGCCTTAAAGGAGCTTCATTTAAAGACCCGTAAAGATCGTTAAAAGCCTCCCAAGCCCCGGTTGAGGCCCAGCTCAAAGAGTCACATTCAGCTCGGCAGATTTTGGAGACGCTTTCCCAGGCTAAATGAGGGGTTTAGGGCTTTGGGGTTTAGGGTTTAGGGTTTAGGGCTTTCCGCTTTAAGGTTCGGGGCTTTCGGGTAGACTTTGACAGGCTTAGGATGGTTTAGATTTTTGCTTGAGGGAGGCCCCGTCCGGACGTCCGCTGGTTGTTCAACATTGCAATCTCATCCTATAATTTGCATACTAGTTGTAAGTATGGTGCGAGTTGTAGCTGTTTCGATTTCTCTGTGTTCGCACCGCTCCTCCAGGTTGTGCAAGGGCAAGAGCAAAGACAGACAGACAACTTGGGACCCAGACGTGAAAGCTTTCTCGTCCGGCTTACTTTCTCGAACCCCCTGGCGATCTGTAGACCCCAGGCTGCAAACCTTAAGGCTCCTGTTTCTCCAAGCTCCAAGTCCACAATAACCATACCAGGTGGTGCAACGAGGCACCGAGCGCAAGCAGCTCCAGAAGAATCCGCACCTGGCCGGAGCCTCGAGAAAATGACCTGGGAGGTGGCACTTTGTTTTTTGATAAAAATCGTCGGATTGAGTTTGAGGGTTGAGGGCTGCATGGGGGTTTGGGGCCTACTTTGCATGGTTGGCCTTGGCAAAGTTGCTTCTTTAACACCTCTCCGGCTGCTGGCGCAGGTCTTGCTCTCTGAAGACTTCTTCCACGATGAACCTGGGCCGCATCAATTTCAGAATCCGACATGGCCTTTAGACTAGAGTTAGAGAAGATACACATATGTACCGTATAGGCATGGTGTACTACTTGATCATTCATGTACATACGTAACTTTTCAGCTTCTGCACCATGCCTTGTTAAATCGCTGAGGCCCGCAACGGCCTCAAGAATGACGCTATACGATACTACCAAAACCTTTCCGATTCCTCCCTTGTGGACAAAGACGCAAAGTCAACCAAGGAGATGAAGCCGATTCTGTGCCAGTGGCTTTGCCCGGCGCCTGTTTCTGTTTGAGACTGCTGTTTCGGCTTGAGGGGACTAAACCCGAGCCCCTAAGCCCGAAAGTCGTGGAGTTTCGGGATGTGGCTTTGTGAATGAACGAGACCCTCGTTCGGGTGTTTCCAGAAATTTTTGGTAGACCGTAAACTTATTTGCAACACTATTCGTTACAATTGTATACAGCCGGTGCGCGGCCATGGGCTATGCATCTGTGTCTATCATTGTAGACGGCGTGTCAATGGCAACATGTCTTTGTTCCCTCACCTCTTTGCCTGTACAAACTGTTATGTACTGTTAGTTAGTGCATGCTATGCAAGTGTGTACTGGTATACACAGGCACATGCGCACGCACACAGAGACACACACACACACAAGAACTTACAAGCTGTATACTGTTCTCTGCAGGTAGATCTTGTTATATATATATGGACTGCCTGCTACAATGTTCTTGGTAAGTCATGACACAAGCTTGTCTGCTACTGTACACGACTGCGTGCGCTGTAATGTTGCTTTGATCTTATTCTGGTCTCAAAGAATTGTATGCCGGTAGAAGAAGACCTTGCGCTTGGAAGTCTTCTGCTTGCAAATGTATATTCGCACACGTGCGGCTAACTGCCATCCTACAACCTCAAGTCCTCAAGCCCAGAACGCAAGGCTCTGGAAGTCCTTAAGGCCTGAAGCCCCAAATCCTGTAAAGGCCCATAGGCCCATGCAGCATCCGTGCAGCCATAGAGTCAAGGTCTCTGGCTGACCATCGAGCATGTCGGCCAGCGCCCCAGTTTGCCAGTTCGCCCCGAGTGCAGAGAATGCTTTCTGAAGGGAGTCTACCGCCTCTCCAATCTACAAACTTTTGAAATCTTGATGGTATACTGCAGTATCCAAGAGTTTGGCACGACTTCCGAAGTTGTCAGATATTGACGACACTGACGCACAAGGTTGAATAAGCAATCATTCTTATGGCGATCGGCCACGTCTGGCTATATCTATATGTAATTATATGTGTGTACATACATCGACAGATAAGAGCCTGCGTGAGGCCATGTTACACAGCATCACGTTCTTTAAGGCCGGGTCTTCGAGGAGGGCTTCACCCCGACCGACCGGGGACTCACAGAAGAGGAGATCACCGCCTACCTGTCGGGGCCCTTGGAGTGGAAAGACGTTTTCTGCTTTTAAAGTTTAGAGGTATGAATAACTAGTAGAAATTTCCTCTGAGAGTCCCGAACTAAGTATACCAGAGAAGCCCAAAGACTATTCCAGTGGCTACCCCCTAGATCAAGACTCCGCATTGTGGAGCTTCGTGGCTTAAGGTTTGCGACATGGTTTTGGTAGTTATAGTTGTACATATGTCGTATGCACTACTCGATGCAGGCCGAAGCTTTAGCCGGGAAGCTAAGGTACGAGGGGTAAGCTGTTGCCACAAAGGACTGGCGCACTCATCGTTAATTTTTTCTCTGCTATGTATGGCCCTTGAGTCTTTGATGTTACAGCGCACCCAGTTATGATATGCCGGATGTTCTCATTCCCCCACGATTTCGTGATACTTTGGCAGCATGGGAAGCAAGACCGAGCAAGCTTCCTGAAGTGCAGAACTCGAGAGCTCTTCCGGAAGCCATGTCCTTTGAGGATGACCCGTACGAATGCGGTTGAAGTGCGTATCACCGGAAGCAAAGCGGAGTGGGACGTGTGGGTCCCGAACTCGGCTGCTGCTGGTTTTGGGCGATGCTTCTGGCTCAGGGGCTTGGCGCCTCTGGTCTCACCTTGTCGCACTGTCTGGGGATAATGCCATTTCGGCGTATGTCAAGTATTTGTGGCTCGGGTTTAGGTGCTAGTCTGTGTGCGTGAGATGTTCTGACACTGAGCCTGTGACAAGCTCCGGTGTTGGTGGTTGTTGTTGCTGTCGTTGTCGTCGTCGTCGTTGTCGTCGTCGTTGTTGTTGTGGTCGTCGTCGTCGTCGTTGTCGTCGTCGTTGTTGTTGCTGCTGCTTCTTGTCACGGGTCTGAGGCCTTCATGCCACTTGCTCGTTTATTTGTGGCAATGCCGCTGCTGATGATGAAGTGGGTGATGCAGATGAAGAGACCCTTCTGAAGGGAAGCAACAGGATGATGTTGGTGATGATAGGCATCTACAGTTTTGCTGTGCATGTTCAAGAGCTCTGCGCCGAGCGTCAGAAGAGACAGAAATTTTGGGCGAAAGGGAAACGCGGCCCGAGACCGACGCCCCACGGTTTCTTGCTCGCCCAAGCAAGCTCAGCACCCCAAAGCCAGAGCCCAAAGAAGGGAATACAAGGCTGCAGAGGCAAGGCTGAGTACTCGTAGCATGTTCTGCCAGGCATCTGAGACGCCATGGCTGCAGGAGCATCGACCCGGTTTGATGACGTTGGCTTCCAGTGAGGGTTTGGCCTCACGTAGGGCTGCAGCAATCGATGGTGCTGGGTTGCTCCGAGCTTAGGCCGGTGGGCGCTTGGGGGATCACACGCCCATCTAGCCTACTTGCTCAGACGGGGCAGGGAAAACCATAACCACCATCGGACCATCCCGCAAGCAACAACAGCAGCCATGAACTCCCCACCCCAAGACCCTTCCATTAAACTCACTAGACTTTCAAGGGCAAAGGCGCTTGAAAGGTTCATGAGGACTTATCGCAGTGCGAAGGCTGCTTTGCCGATATCAAGGTTGGCCCAGTTTGCTTTCTCGAGGTCATGCGTTTTTGGAGTTTCGAGGCTCGCAAACTCAAAAGTTAATCGTTTTCCGTCAGTTGCCAGGAGATGCTGGCTAGCGGCAGCTCGAGCAAGGAGGGCACTTTCAATCCAGAGCTTGCCCCAAGCTCAGAAGAGCTCTAGTTCTCCGGCTGTCGGGTTGGTGGTTCGGCTGTTGGCAGGTGCAGGATTTGTCATTTTGAGCATTCGGAAGAGTTCGCTGACCCGAAGTGAGTACAGCAGAAGTCGCAAGAAAGGGGCGGGCTATCCGCATGCCTCGATCATGTTACTAATGTGGAGAGCCTTCATCTTAAAGGGATCAGGGCCTGCAAATGCAAGAAGTTTTGAACTTTGCAGCATTCGGCATGGAAAGAATTTGGGATTGTGTTGTTGATTACATACGGGGTTTCTTGCACGCTTTAACTCTAAACTCTGCCTGTTTTTTGCTTGGGGCAGCTCGGGGTTTCGGAGTCCTGCCGAGGTGCCCAAGGAGAAGAGGGGCCTGGCATTGCTCTCGGAGTACAAGGCGAGCAGGGGGGCAATTGTTCCTGTTGTATAAGCTTGTCTCTGTAGCGAGCGACTCCATTCTGAGAATCCTTACTGGTGCTATGACTGTTCTGCTGCCATGTGTCTCATGTACCCAAGACGTCTGGAAGGTCACGACTCTTCCGAATGGCTCAGACGTGGTCCTCAGATTCCGCGAGACCCAGGCGGCGCTGCAGAACCGGCTGGAACGCCCGATGGCCAAGCTTTCAATTCACGGGGGCCGTCCGTGCACGCGCGAGAGCGCGCGCGGGTGTGTGTGTGTGTGCAACTTCTGTTCCGAAGGATGTAGGTTTTTCAACGGCAGCAGGGGGACGTGGCATGAGATCAAGGACCACGTCCAACGAAGCTACCTGATCTCATGGGAAGCAGAGCTTGGCCAGCTCTGTGTACCTGCACTGTGCAGAGTGAAGTCATTTCATACATAAGCGACCGCTTGAGTTGCTGAGAGAGTGCCTGCACATAGGACCAGTAAAGATTCTAGCACAAACAGCATCCATCTAGGTAAGGATGACTGGTCTGCAAGTGTCTGTGTGTGTGTGTTTGCGTGTGTTTGTGTCTGTTTGTGTAAATATTAGGTATTGGTAGCAGGAGCAGCAGCAGGAGGAATAGGAGTAGTAGCAGCAGCAGCAGCAGCAGCAGTAGCAGTAGCAGTAGCAGTAGCAGTAGCAGTAGCAGTAGCAGTAGCATAGCAATAGTAGAGCTGTAGAGCAGTAGAGGAGTATAGAGCAGTGCACCAGTAGAGCAGTAGAACAGTAGAGCAGCAGAGCAGCAGAGCAGTAGAGCAGTAGAGCAGGAGTATAGGGGTAGTAGGAGTAGCAGCAGCAGGAGTAGTAGTAGTAGTCGTCGTAGTAGTAATAGTGGTAGCAGAGGAGTTGTCGGTAGTCCAGAGGAAAACTATCGCCGCCGCCGCCCCCACCANGGCAAAAAACACGCCCCTCCATTCGCCGCCTGCTGCCACTACGGCCTTTGCTCCTCCTCCTACTCCTGCAAAAACAGCCCACCAACATCGCTATTGCTACCGCGACCATCTATCACATTCGGGCTTTCTCCCCCTCTCCACTGCCATCTCCCCCCCGCCACCTTCGCTACCACGGCCGCTTCCACGAGATCCCCGAACTAGCTATTGCAACTGTATCACCAGCAAATGGTACTTCTGTACGTGGCTATCAGTCATGCTCGATGACGGGTGACTGTTGGTGGCAGCTTCGTCGAGGTGTGGACAGGCTGCCGGCCAAAGATGTGCAGACCCTGAACCTGGGCGGGGAGTGGTATGAAGCTCAGCAAGATGTTGGGGGCTAGTCTAAGGTCGAGGCTTGCAGGGTTTAGACTTGGGGCTACTTAATTTTGGAGTTTGGGGCCCGGGACGTACGACGTTGGGTATGCTGTCCGGTACTCCAGATCCATGCTTCGAGCTTTCAACAGGAAAGGCTTCCCAGATGCTGCATGCATAGCTTCAGGCAGTATAGTTAATTAGTCCTCTTTTGGCTGCAATGTTCCTGGACATCTGTCGCTCTTTCCTATTTTCCCTAAGATCCTGTTTCCGTCATGCCCGCTTTAATTTCAAGTTCAATCTAGCGGTAGAATGCTTGCACAGCGGTGTGGCTAGCATGGTGTGGGTGTCCGTGTTGCATCGGAAACACAAGCTCTCTTGGCAGACCGTGGCTTTTGAGCGAGAGCCAGAGAAACATTCACGCAGCTGTGGCCTAGTGTCGGTTGATGCCAGGATGGGTGCGTGTGAGAAGTAGCGTTGTAGCTTATCAGTCGGGCCTGCCCCTTGGCTACGAGTCTTGGCTTGGTTTGCATTAGAGTTTGGTTGTTAGCTGTCCTGTACAGACACACTCGGATTGAAGCGACAAGCTTTTGGTCTGCAAGATGCTTCAGGCTCGCAACATTCCTGCCACACTGTCGGGGACTCATGTGCAAACGGTGCACTTCAAGTTTGCACGAGCGGCAAACCAGACTCCTGCAAGTGGAGTGTGTAGTATTCCAACATTCTACCGTGGCCCGCGGTTGTGTGGGTCGGGGTCGTTTGCTTTCTCCGAAGCTCCCTCTCCGACTCGTCTGGCTTCCGAGCCTAGCACATGAGTCAACACGAACGCTGAACTTAGCAGCCTCGTTCATCAACTCTGCTCCACGCGTAGCAGGGCGATAGAATGATCCCATCTTGACTTGTTTGTGTCTCCATGCCGGGAGTGTGCTTTCAGGGTGCGGTTCTCCACTCGTCTCAGGCCTGCAGAAGATTGACCGCGTGACCTTCGGAATCATGACTGATGAGCAGGCTTCCATGCTCCGAACCGCAAATAAGCTCTAAGCCACGAAGTAGCATCAATGTTCCGAAGTTTTGCCCGCAGCTCTCAAAGCAGCGGCGCACCGCGAGGGTTTACACTGGGAGAATCCCTGGTAGACTGAGCAAATGGCCAATGGCTGGAAATCTGAAGGGAAGAGGGCCAAGAGCCGTTGCAAGCCTCCCACGATTTGGGCTGCTGCTCTTCAGGATTGATGGGCATTCCAGCGTGAGTGGAGTTTCATGGCTTTCCACGTCTTTGAGAGCCCGCCCTACATCCTGCTGTTAGCAGGTTTTCAGACATAGCGGAACCTGAATAAGAGACAAGTTAGAGAATACCTTGCGATTTTTGGCTGTTGGCACTGTTTAGCAGCCCCAGGATTCCAACCCTAACACCAAGGCCACTACCCCAGCCTAGGACTCCAGGCCCCAAAATCTCTATGCTCCCGCTACATAACCCAGTACCTGCTCACGATCCTCAACCTGATTTCTAGCAACCTATCTGGCAAAGACATACCAGCCGTTCAAAACCAAAGCACCAAAGTTCAAGTTTCACCTCTCGGGTTTGGGCTTAGGATGGCGCCAAACCATAACATCACAAAGCTGAGGTTCAACGCTACAAGTTGTCTGCGTTTTACTTGCAGCGGACAACTTGGCTATTGTTGCTATGTATGTGGGTGAACACCAAACCCATCGATACCAAAACTGACAAGACAACCCCAGTCAAGGCATGTTACCAAGTAACGCCTGCAACCCGGATTCAACGTCTCCTTTCAAGCCGGCTTCGGCCACAAGCACGACTCCGACAAACCACCCGATCACCAATGGGGCGGCGTATTTGGAAATACTTATGATTGTGGGTCTCGATTGGGCTCCGGTCCTTGATTTTCAGAAACCGCAATCCCCGAAATGCTAACCTATAAATGAGGCTAAGGCGGATGGAAAAAGTACCGAGCAAAACACCAAGCCTAAAGCTCCGGACCTGCATCAGGTGAAGGCAGCACTCGCCGAGCAGCCTTTGATGCCCCTCACGCGCTCCAAGCTGGCCATCCCATTCGTAGGCCTTCCATGGGATGCCTCCCTGAGCTTGACTGAGTGAGCCGTGGATCTTATATACATGATCAGAGATGGTTACATAAAACTATATAGACAGACAGACAGGTAGATTGATAGATAGACAGATAAACAAACAGCCACATAGACAGACAGAGGCAGACCGACAGACATACAGACAAGCAGACAAGCAAATGAATATGTGAGTATATGTAAAGGCATGTGTGTATGTATGTATGTATGTACGTATGCAGGTGCATGTGTATGTATGTGCACGCCGTTGATGGCTTCATGGCCGAACTTCAAGATGCAACACACATCTCGCAAGACTGCTAGGGGGAACTTCGCTTTCTAGGCGGTTCTCAAACTGTGTGTAGAAGTCTATAGGCAATCGTTTCCTTGCATCCGACGGCTTAGAGCGTTGAGTTGTTGGATCCATGTCCTTCTTTAGTTTGGGCTAGGTGGCTGGATAATGCATGCAAGTGACAGACCCGAAACAGACATCAAGTGATGCTCTGTGATCTAGAGGCTTGGGTTCTGTGCTCAAGGATATAGAATGAGGGAGAATTCAGGGTCTTAGGTGTTTCAGTCAGGTTGACCGGCACCGGATTGCAGACTCACTGGGACGACGCCTGATGGCATGTCTGGATCATGTTGGCACAGTCCGGGAGCGGTGTTCGTTCGTGTGACAGGCACCTGTACTGTTGCATTGTCTAATGCCTGTGTGGAATGGATCCAGCAAAAGCCCAGTACTTAGCACAGTTGCACCCACAACCACAGAGGTGCGCATCTGCCGTACAAGCTTGGAAGAGTGTGCACTTCCACCCAGCTGCATTCTGCGGAGGCAAGGACGTTCCATCGCAGAGCTCAGAGTTCGCGCATCCGGACATTGTGAAGGGGCCTTAGTTCTTCGAATTGTTTCGGAGTGCCGTTGTCATTGCGATGGTTTCTTGCGCGGAGATTGCTGTTGTTGCTGCTGCACATGCTTGGCTAATCGCTTCCCCCTAAAATCAATATTAAAACCTCCGGCCCCCGGAATTTTGCGGTTTCGGGCCCACAATTGAAAGTTAATTAAAAACATTAGGGGGGAGCTAGGATTGCAACTGTATGGGTTAATAGAGTCAGCCAAGACTACAGCAGCATTAAACCGAAAGGACCAGGGCTTTAGGGTTTAGAGGCTTAGGGCTTAAGGTTTAGGGCTTAGAGGGCTTTCGGGTTTTAGGGTTTAAGGATTCAGGCTGACTGTCTGCTCTACAGCCGGAACGGCTGCGTGATTGCCAGTCGGTGTGCTATCTTTATCAATAAATTACCTACTTACCTCCTATCCGACCCATACCTGGCTGCCCAAGACGCCCCCCTAATTTTAAAACCGGGCAGGTTTTAATATTCGGGGGAGGGAGGGGCTGGGGCCCTTTAATATTAGGGGGAAACGATTATGGGCCTCTGCGAGGGTATGGCATGAACCCTCAGAGATTACCGATGGCAGATCCGCGCGCCTCTAAACGCTAGGCACCCAGCCAGAAGATCCATACATAGCTTTGCAACCTGTACATTTGTGAGGCTTCTCTCATCCTAAAGAACAGTATGAGTTGAATATAGTCGAATACTGAGAGCGTAAACAGCCTAGGGTCCTACCGTCCACAGTGTCCACACCTCTGACATCTCTGAAAGTAAGAGTCAGGACAACCCAACCGACGACGACCACGGTATTCACCATTCGCTAGTCATTAGCAGCCGAATGGTCATAGTATTCCCACCTTCAACGTCGACTACGACGTCTGCGACGACCACCACCACCAACAGCAATGGCAACAACAACAACAGCAACCGCAAACTGAACACTAAGAAATATCTCTGAGCAAGTCTCTGAGGTTGGGACTGACATCTTTCGCATACCGCTACGAGGGCCTTCGCCGATCTGACTTTGACGAGGCCATGCATCTGCTGTGGCACTGTGGTCGTTGGAGGGGGAGCGGGGAAGTCTGAGATATATGCAGGTATGTAGGTATGCGGGTATCTATTTATGTACTTGTGTATATCTACGCGATAATGCGAAATTCAGGCACATATCAAGAAATGAGACACACACACACATGCATGCGCATACGTACATTCACATGTAAAGTAACATGCAATCTGACATACACTATGTTTACAGTATCTGCTCAGATACATGTGCAAAGTTTCATACTTGTGCATATATGTATATACGCGCAATCTTAGGTAGAGTCCCGGACATACATACATACATACATCAGGCATGCATGCATGCATGCATACATACATACATGCACATGCATGGTGGCTGTGAATTGGTCCACGCCCATGCAGGTCATGTCGGCTCTGGCGGACCGCTTAGAGAACGAGGGTGGTGGATCCCAGCTGGAGAGGCCAACAGCCCTCCGCGTGGCGGCCAAGCTTGGTCTTTGCAAGACAAGGATTACAGTCACACCATCTTCAGGGGCGATCTAGGGCGAATTGACTGAAACGGTGTAAGAGCAACAGCATCACAAATGTTAGAAGCACCATGACCGGCACTGTACCTAGTAGGAGGCAGGCTTGTGCTGCCGACACCACTGGTACTGGGGTTTTGGACGCAGAGGCTGTCGGAACTAGGGGCCGTTGGGGCTTCAGTGGCGGCTACACATTGTCGCTCCACTTTCCTTGCAGCACCTCGGTTCTACTCAAGATGTTCTATGAAATCGGAATCAGTGGAAGTACCGTACCCATCAGGCCGATTCGATCAGCCTGGAAACAAATCCCCTCCAGGCTTCCAGGTTTGTGGTGAATTCTGGACTCGATGGAGACTGTTGCAAGGGAAGGGTGTAGTTCATGATGCAGGCCTGGGCTGCACTGCAAAGTGGAGACCTCTCAGAAGTCCCTTTCTCTTGTTGGTTCATCCTCCGAGGTTGGAAGTCCTGGGTGGAGGAAGCAGGAGCCGTCTTCTGTGTGAAGCAGCGAGAGATGGACGAGCGTGCCGCCACCGAGGACTCCTGGTGCAGCGACAGCATCATCTGTAAAATGACAGTCACCACATATCATGTTTCCTTGACTAGTATGTTTTGTGCGAATATTCTGGTGAACAATCTGATTGTAGAAGTGGTGCATGCAAACCAAGCAGCCAGCGCCTCGCAGCCAGCAACAGCGACAGGAGCTGCGACGAGGATAGTTACTTATTGGTAATCTCCTGCGTCGCTTGAAACGTGACAGAGTCGATCGAGCAGACGGAGAGTTCTCACACAGCAGTGGCTACTTTTGCCGCGGGGGGAGCCGAGCAGGTCCTTTCTTCGTCCCTGCAGTGTCTTGACTCCCACAATGGTCCTCGTCTTCTTCTTGGTCTTTGTCTTTGTCTTCTTCTTCTTCTTCTCTGCTGCCGTCGCTGACGGGTGCCCTCCCTCCCAAGAGCTCACTCAAACCGGTTGCATTTGGCGAAGTCCAATCGGTGCCACAGACAATGTTTGCGCTCACAACTTCGCAGCAGCTCCTTCTTCAACTGCCTTGACATTTCATGCACACTAAAGCCGAGTTTGACTTGTGTTCCGGGGTTCCAGGCCTAGACAGAGCTTTTGCAGAGAGTCGTGTAGGCATTTGCTTCCGGGGCTTGCCTGCCCTTTCATACAAAGCCGCTCTTGGCATGCTTGTCTGAGGAGTTGACTTTACCCCGCCGCATGCATCATTACTAGTTGTGAGTATTGTTACTTTATTGCGTCACTTGAATGACCGGGGGATGGAACAATGAGCTCTTGATGCACAAGATATCAGCGAACATTTGTAGCAATAGTTGCTAATCTTTCGAGTAACAAAGTATTGAACAATACTGCATTAACACTAACTGTCACTGCAAGTATTCCTCACAGAACAACGTGAACCGACTGAACTGTCTTCCGTCTGCGCCATGGCACGTGAGGGCGAAGGCTTCAAACTGGAGACGGAGCTTCACGTCGCTGCTCGGCAAGGTGACGTCGAGGCTCTGAAACGCCTGGTGGCATCGGACGCAGATGTGGACAAGGCAGACGTGGATCTCTACACGCCATTGCACCGGGCCTGTGACCGGAAGGATGCAGCTTGTGTGGAGCTGCTTCTTGGAGCTCAGGCGGATCCCAACGTGTCACATCCCGGTTTGGACGGATGGACGCCTTTGCACCTGGCCGCCTGGCGCGACTCCCGGCCTTGTGCCGCCCTTCTCCTCGAAGCCAAAGCGGACCCGGCCGTCCTTGACTGGTATGGGAAGACCCCGCTGTCACTTGCAGGTCATGATGTGAAGCCGCTCATTCGTAGCCAGGTAGCTCAGGCAGGAAGTCAGCCCAAGGGTACCGACAGCTGGGCGAACTTCCGCAAAGGCTGTGTTATGCAACCCTCCGCCGTGCACCTCGCAAACATCGAGCGATGTAATCAGGCATCCCAGGAGCACGGTGAACAGCAAGGCGAGTTCTGCGCCCGCTTCGACAACAAGGCAGGCTCAGCTGCGAAGTCTCGGCTCTGAGCGAGCTGCGTGCAGTCATGAACCAATCGCTCGTTCCCCTTCTGCCCCTTGATGCACTTTTCGTGACCGCTCGGCGAAGCCGACCAAGGTTGCAGATGAAGGACAACAGTTTTCGCAGCAGCGGGATGGAGACAGCGGGAGCCGAGAATGGTGTGCATTCTGCCAATGGCAACCGCAAGACTTTCGTGCGGGGCATCGCTGTCCACTGCAGTTAATCCCCAACCGCCTTGGAGCTTCATGCTTGATTTCGAGACAAGGTTTGATGTACAGGTTTCCCAGGAGGCAACATGCGAATGAATGTTATGTTAAGCAAGTGCACAGTCAAACAGCAAGTAGCAAAAGACTTTCCGTGCAAGCTAACCCTGAATTTGTGCAGATCCCGGAGCACATGGCACTAGGCGAGTCACTTTAAATCGAGTCGGTGTAAATCAATGTTTAAGCAAATCACAGCGAGCACGTGCACATAGTAGCAGCAACAACAGCAAAATCAGCGGCCAGCCGTTCCTTGTTTGTTTTGTTTTCGTCCAGGCTGTCATTGACAGTGAAGTGAAGTAATTACTGGAGCGAATATACAAGAAGGGAGAGCCGGATAGTATGAGGGCCTGAATAACTACTCTACACTTCCCGTTATGGTTCCTAAACAAGCACACTATAGTACAGCCCCACACCCTATTCAAATCTTTGCGTACCCGACACTAAACCCTGTGAAACCTGACAAAACACCCCTTCAGTAAATGTACAACTACCCTACTCGAATTACTAATTATTTGTATATTCTTAAGGTACCAGATGAAGACCTCTTTTGTGAGGTTTCAAGCCGTTCTCTCGAGGAGTCTGGCGAAGATCCTCGGGCCGACAAGCGACCGCGCGCCCGGAGCTACGGTGGCCTTGTTAATAATTACCTATAATTACTATTTTGGGGTTCCTCAGTATACATTATTACCTATAACTATTATTTTCGGGTTCCTTAGTAGAGTTGTAATTCTAGTACCATTTTGGGGCTCCTTGTGATAATTGTAGTACCATTGTGGAAGTTTGTGTGGGGTTTGGGGTTTAAGGTTCCGGCTTTGGGGTTGAGGGAAGGGCTTAGAGGGCAGGGTGGAGGGTTTGGGATTGGGGGCTTAGGGTTGGGCTTGAGACTTTTGAGCCGGGTTTATAGGGCGGTTTGGCACGGTTTCTTTGCGAAAGGTTTCTGGAGAATTGTGCAGCTAGCTCATTACGGTGATAAGGAGCCGGGTAATGAGCATCCTCCTACACTTGCTTTCGCCTGTTTACACCTGCCAATGCACCTCCAAAGAACAGTGTGTGGGCCGGGTGTTGAGGAAAAACGTGCGACGATTCACAAAACGGCATGCCTTGTTCTCCAAATGCCAAACCCGACCTGAATCGAATGCTCCTTGTGATAAACTTAGCCAAGGTCCTCCCTTTGCACCTTCTGGAGAAGACGAATGCGCCACAGCCGCGTCCCGAGCTTTTCAATTTCCGAAACATAGTTGGATTTTTCCTTTCTGTCTCGTTCTACGTGGGGCAAGTAGTGTCATTGGTTTCCCTGTTGTTACTTTGGTTGGTAGTGCCATTGCACATATTCGAAGTGCTAGTCATCACAGGACATGTTTCTTACTAAAGGTGTTGCCATACATGTCATCAGTATCAACATCGTCACGACTGCTATCGCCCCGCTTCAAAGGCGAGCTAAGACTAAGACTAAGACTAAACTGTCGGAAAACAGCAGGAACAAGAACAGCCGAAGACCCAATAGGCTCGAACAGATGCTTCCCAATGTGCGCGAAAATTTGAAGCTCCGGGGAGCGACCTGGGCCCGAAAATAACTATACGCTACCCTATACAGCCCAACCTAGTATACCCCATGTACAACTATACTGCCCTACACAACCCAATATACCCTATGTACCCTCGGCCCGAAAACCTCAATCCCAGGATGCAAAGGCTCTTCGAGCTCTTCCGGAGGTACCGACCGAGTGCTTTGAGCCTTCGGGACCTTTGGCTTTTGGGGTTGGATTTAGGGTTTTGGGGTTCAGGGCTTGAGGGTTTGGGGTCTTCAGGGTTTGGGGATTTAGGGCCTGGAGCTTGCAGCTTTAGATGCTAGTGCTGCGTTATCGTAGATCGCGCAGGCCACATTCACATGCCATGTATTCGTGATCCCTTTACAAACCCACCCGAAACCCTGATCGTACATGCTCATTGGGTTCAGCTCCCAAATGTACTTAATCATTATTCTCCGCAGATATTTATGATTTCTACTCGCTGTACTCGTTCTAATACAGTTTACATCCAATCCAATGCCATAGTGTGCAGGCTGCCCTCGGCCATCCACTTCTACCTCGAGGCAAATATCTTCCCAAACTTCATGCGGTTCCAGGAGCAGAAGTGCAGTCCCCAGTCCGGGTTTAGGGTTTAGGGAAAGTCAAGAAGTGGCAACTGTTCTATCCAGAATATGATGGACAGGCAAAGCCCAAATTTTCATAGAGACGACAAGGATAGCGAAGGCACTGCTACGCCTTTAAGCATAGCACCAACAAACATAGTACTTGTAGTCGCGACAGTCTCAGTGGTTCAGGAATAACAATGATAGCAACAGCCAGCCGTACTCGTAACAGAAATGCAATGTACATCAATACATCACCATGGAAGTATCTGTGGCCATAACTGATGGTCCCTGAAGCCCCAAACTTCGAGCCCAAGCGTCGAGAGCCCAGCTCTCACGGAGAGATCTTCTACCTTCCCCTACATGGGGGGGGGGGATTGCTTTCAGGGATCCGAAGCTCTGCGCGCTTGTGGCTACTGGAATCTGTGACACCTGGCTCAGGTTTTCTGCCTCCGGACAGGAGATGGGTGGCTCCATCCTCTTCAAGCAGAGGCCTCGTCATGGGGACTTGAGAAGATGATCAGCCTTGGGCCTTGGTTTTTAAAGTGTTGGGTTCTCAGGAAAGCCGGGGTGCACGAACGTGCATGTGCTAGCACTGCTGGCTCGCAAAGCCATGGGGGAGTTGCCTCGAGGTGTCTGTCGTTTTCGCTGGCTTCGGTGCAGGGGTTATGCTCGGACTTCCGCAAATCGGCAGGCTTGGTTTCTCGGGCACGCCCAGTGAGCTGATGCCGCGCGAACTTGGACAGAGCCTTTGCTGCATTACAGGACGGGCATCGGGAAGAGGAAGACGAGTCCGGGTTCATCTCCTCCCTCCCTCCCTCCCTCCCTCTCTCTCTCTCTCTCTCTCTCTCTCTCCCTTCTTCTCTCTCTCTTGCGTGCTTGCGTGTATAAGGTGACCATGGCACACTTGGCTAGAAAAGCCGCAGGCCTACGGCTGTATCCGCAGGATCCACACTGGGCATGGTCCCGGAGGGAGGATCAAGGATCAAGCCAACAAAGCAAAAGCAGAAAGCACAAAACCCTAAACCCTAAAACAGTGAAAGCCCCATCTGAGACTGAAACGAAACGCTCCTGGGCCGAGGTGCGAGTACGAGCCTGGAAGCGAGGGAGAGGCGACTTTAAGTGGGGAATGGGGGGGCCTTAATAATTCGAATATCAGAATAGGGTTCCTTTAAACTTTAAAGGTCCCTTTGAAGGTTTCTATAATAAGGGTTCCTATGAGGGCTTTAAATAAGCAGGGCTGACCAGAAGTTGGAGTCTGTAGGGCTGAGAGTTGTAGAGAGGGAAAATGTTCGAAAGGAGTTTTGGGCTCGGAGCCATTTTCCCAGCGAAACCGACAGGGCTCCGGTCATCATGTCTCCGAGTCACAGAACTCTGACTTGCTAGGAAACGGTTTCGGATTGAACGTTAATGAGCTCTCGACCTCACAAGAGCCTTGCAGTGCAATGACTGCAGTCCGTCGGAGGTCGTGAGTACCCTGACCTCGCCTGCGATCGTGTCATTCAAGACGCTGGGTGCGGACTGGACGGTGGAGGCGTGTGTGATCAAGTGTCTTTGTGCTTGGACTTCAGACTGTTGATCACATTGTTCAACATGTCTCATGCCTGGAAAGCAGTCTTGAATCCAATCTTTTGGAAAGTAACTAATTAGATCAAGCCACCGAAAAATCAAGCCTCCAAGAGCCCGCAGTTGCTTGACAAACGTCGAACGCCTACGAATTGTGCATGCAGCACCTGTTTCTGCATGATCACAGCTTGGCCGGTGTCGTAGCCTGCTGCATCAGTGGATCCTTGTCTTCTAGATGGTGCACACTTCGAAGCAAATCACAGCAGAAACAGAACACCAGCGTCAGAGTTTAATCGGGCTTCAGTGTGTTTGCAGATCTCTCGCAGGCGCTGTTGGATGCTGTGGCCGAAGCCGCATGCCGCGGTGAATGCCAAGCGCTCATCGACACCGGAGCCAAAGCCTCGGAATTTGGGCCTCCCTGCTCCGGCTTTTAGGTTTTACACAGGCTTCAGGGCTTTGGGCTAAAGTGGGGCATAGGGCCTCACGGCTTTGTCTAGGGTGCAGGTCTTATGATTCGGGCCATTCGGGTTTAGGCTATTTAGGCATTAGAGCTTCAGCCTGAAGTCCAGATAGTTACTTCTGTGCTAGACACTTTCTTGTTGCTTGGAGATTCGGGAGTGCAGCCGCTGATTGCGTCCTCGTAGTGACGGCGGTAGCTACAGTAGCCTGGCTGAGCCTTTTTTGGCCGAGGCACTCGTCACAGGTTTGACCAACAAGGAGGTTGCAGAGCATCTTCTGGGACTAAAAAAGCGCAGGGCGCTCAGAGCCAGATCCAGTAGCCGTTCCTTTGAATTTCAATCTTCCGGAGGGGATATCCTTCTGACGAAAGGGCCGTTGACGATGGAAAGCTGGCTTTGAGCCCTGGCTACGGCTGCAGACCATGTAGTGTGGGCTGTGCTCTGAGGTGGCAAGGAGAGCTGCGTGCAAATGCAGTGGTGGTGACGTACGGGTAGCTTCCGAAAGATGTTAAACGGTTCAGTAAATGCACCTTCATTTTGGAAGACGGCTTTCACAATTACGAATGCTGCGTGGCCTTTTCGCGCAGATTAAGGACAAAGCTGAGACATCCGTCGGGAACGTAGGGGTTTGAGGCGGAAGCCAAACGCCGGATGCCCTAAGGCTTGCGCACTGCAAACAGTTCTAAAGGCAATTGAGATTCGATCCCAGGCACGGACGGCTCCATGCCCATCACTCTGCCGGATTGGATCGAGGCCGTAAGCCCAACCTCGGGGCCCTAACTATGGGCTATGGGTAGTATCTAATGTTCATGTTTTCTAGTATATAAGTGCTGCAGTGATAGCAACGGCAACCATGGCGAAAGCCGCAACATCGGAGCCTCAAATGAAAAACATCTTGGTGTAGAACTCACACATGGAAGCGTGGTCTCACTTCTTAGATTCTGGTGCGACCATCTGTCGGACTCAGCAAGTGGCTGAGGGTGTCGTCTTCATCGAGGAGGATGGCGCAAAGCGAATCCTGTCCAAGCCCTGGGTGTTTGAAGCTACAAATCCTCGGCGGCTTTGGTATCAAAGGGGTGATGGCATGGTGTACTTTCAGACCGGTACTTGAGCTCAAAACGAGACATCCGGAGATTGATAGTATCCGATCGTAGCAGTCGTCGTCGCTGTGGCTGTCGTCATCATCGGAGCCGCACCAGACATCGAGGTGGGAGTACTAGGGGCAAACGTAGTTGCAAACGGCCCGCGTGCGCCCAGGAACCGACAGTCTCGCGAGGTCGGCAAGCTGGCCGTCCGGCCCTCGACAGGGGCCCTCGACAGTGCCAACTTCGCCGCAAATCATCGGCTGAGGGGCTTGGGCGGCTTGTGGTTCAGAATCTGGGATCTTCGGTGGATAAAGCCAGAGGTGGGCCGCAGGCTTTCGGGGCTGGGAGGCATCTATGCGAATCTAAGCAGCCACTCTGCAGCGGACTGGGCTGTTGTTGCAGGAAAAGAAAACCTCAGCAGAGCGTTCTGAAACCTATTCTGGCAGCTCGGCCTTTTCAGGAGCATCCTGAACCCGTAACCGCCGTAACCTCGATACCTGTGCTGCCTGTGCAGCCGGATGCCAAGGACAGCGGAGTTCCTATCTCGGCAAGGTTCTGCTTCTACGACCAGATCCACACTACAGGAGCGATTTCAACATGACTTCCTAAACTTTGACATGTTAGAATCAACCTTAAGCCATGCGTTTGAATCCCAGGACCGGAGGCTCTGCAAGGGCAATCATGTACTCCCAAACGAACCGTGTCGTCAAAAGAATCCGGTGGACACGATATCATAACTGTGCAGAGCTATGCCCGGCGTTGTTCTGCTGTGCTTGAAGCGCTTCCAGGCCCGACAAAGCAAACGCCTACACCTGCTCCAGGCATGGATATCCAACATCGTTTAGATGCCGTGGCGGCTCTTACCTTGGGCCCGGGACCTATTCCTCAAAGCCACACAGCCAGCTGGAGCGATTAATGGCTGAGTGGTATCGGACCGCTCATTCTATCCCGAAACCCAAGTGCAGAGTCGCAGTATCGTTATCTCGAGTCGCGTCCTTCAAAGCAGTTCAACGACTAGACTACACATGACCTGGATGGAAGGACTAATATTTCACGTTTCGAATACTGGCAAGAGTAGGTACATGAGCAGGAGCCATGAGGCATCGGCAACAGTGACAATGAGGAACCTGCCTCTAATCGTCTAACGACTGGAAGCAACAGCCGAGCTGAGAGACTTCTCACGACCCTGAGACTGAGGCAAGGACATGGTTTGGCGTGGCCCGTCTGCAAGCGGGGATGCCCCGTGGCTTAGGACTACAGGCATGCTTGGTTTTGGCTAGGAGCTCTCAGTCACGTGCTGACGTGGCGATCTCTCGCCCGTCCGTCTGCCAACTCAAATCCCTTTGCAGGTGACTTTGCGCAGGGTGCATACAGGCCTGGTGCACAGGAGGGCCTCAGTCCAGCTTCCGAGCGGATGTGTTTCAGTGACAGTGGGACTGCAGTTATCGCAGGGCTGAAGCAAGGATTTGCCATTTCGTTGACGCAGTTCTTCCAGTAGCATGGCTGTAGCGCATCGGGCCTTCTACCGATCTTTGGCAATGCCAGGATGCGTGGCATCGGTCGAGGGCAGAGCATCTGTCTCTACATCATTCCAGAGTCGGCTCCTCTGCATCTTTGCACTTCTCTCAGCCATCACAAGAGTCTTTTTCGGATGGCCTCCGAGGATTGAGCAGCTCATTTCGCGGGACATTGGTCTGGCACATCTGCCTCAGTTGCATCTTGGCCGCAGATGGCCGCCATCTCGCTCTGCGCATCTTCCAAGGTTTTTCCTTCTCAACCTTCATAGTCAGGGTACCGGATCACCAAAGCGAGTGACAACGTAGTCAGTGCGAGTAGCAACCGCACTAAGTTAGTTATGGTGAATAAGTCATCATCATCATCATCATCTTATTCTTCTTCTCACTAAGTATCGTATAGCATTTTTAGTCACAGCCCCACCGGTGATATTCTAGGAGTGCAAAGGCAACATGGTAATGTATGGATCAGAGTCGTCTTGAGAGCCACTAACAAAATCATCATTGCAAGAGTTGTAATCGTCGTCAGAATGCTTAATCATAGCACTAGCACTAGCACTCATCCAAGTAACCGTCAACGATGATTAGAAGGGTTACAAGTGACTTGTTGCGATGGGCTGGCAGGCCTGGGTTTGCCTCCCTGGGCAGCCGGCACAAGGCACGCGACGGTTTCTTCCAAGCGCCTGTGGAGTTGAGTGAAGCGGAGTCTTGTGAAAGCAAGCTCGGCAGTGACTTGGAATTGTGCGTGTGAGCTCTGCCGTAGGCGCCTATGGTGTCTCAGACTTTGCTTTGAGAAGCCCCTGCGACCTGCAACATCGCAGGGTGTTCTGGATGCAGTGGCCTGCTGGCTGCTGTGCCAGCCATGGCCCCAACGTCACGAAGCGACGAGCATGCGATGCTGCAGAGCTTTGACTTGGCAGTACAAGTGTGAGGTCTATGCGGACAGAGAAGGTGCAATATGCCATGTTGCAGCTGCAGAACTTGGCCAATATTTGGCGAAGGACAGCTGCTTGCATTGAATTGAAGTTAGGACTCCGCAAGCTGATGTCAGTGCATCGTTCCTGCAACGACAGAGGCATTTGAAAACTGCTGCAGCAGGCATTTACAGAAAGCTGCTTCAGAAATGCATTCGAAGTTTTATGTTCCGCTGCCCGAAGCCCATACCTTTGTTCTGATGGTTACCTCCGAAACCCTATAGATAGATTCCCACGAGCCGACACATAACCTGAGACAGGTGTGATGTTCGCGAGATCTGATCAACAGAATCTCGGGAAGCGAGAATTGCAGGATCCTCATGTTGCAGGTCATCGCCCATGCTGTCATATCTTCAGTCAATCAGATGCTGCTAGGAGTTCGCTCACTGCGGTCATGGAAGATTACGAGGCACGGAATTATGGGTCAAGTGGGAAAGAGGGCGGAGCCTGTTCCGTGGTAGTCTATCTATCCTCGTCTTGCCAGTGTCGTTCCAACATGGTCTAACCTGCTCAGGGCCAGTTCGCTAGGTGTCTCAAAGCCTCACGTCCCCAAGTGCAATAGCGCAGGAGTGGGAGAGTGTCCCATCAGGAGCAATTCGCTTGAGGGACAAGTTTCAGTTTTGCACTTTCCAGACCTTGGAAGTTGAGTTGCAGGACCAATACGAGCTGCAGCGACAGAATTCGAAGTTGGTGTGGCGAACATGCATCGACTATAATCTTCGTTTTTTTGTGGTGCTTGTCGGAGCCCGTCCATGCAAGCTCAAGCCCACGGTGAACCTGAGGTAGCCATTCATTTCTGGAAGCACCCTTGCATCCATCGTGGCTTTTTGCACACTTCACACTTCGTTGCCAGGCAATGGCTGGCATGAAGCCAGAAACCCTGGCAAGGGTCCAAGTCTACAAGGAGCCCATCGATTTCAAGGTGCCGTTGCATGCCTTGTCTCTGCCGTTTCCAGCTCATGCAGCATGCAGAATGAGTTTTTCTTCGTCGAACAGGTTCCGTCAAAAGTACCGTGTCGGACTGAGCAGTCAGTGTCACTTCTGTGCTTGTGCTCTGCGCATGCTTGTAGACATGGTGTGAATGACTTGCTTGCAGTGTAGAATGTGGTATCCACATTTTACTGTTTACTGCCGGAACAGATGCGTGTACACACACGTAGATTGAGTAATCCGCGGGGCCATATGACCCCTTACTGTACGATAGGCCTTATACTGAGAAGCCGTGTGGTGCTCCTTATCGTACCCCCCTACCGCACCCCTTCTGATGCTAATTACCCTTATAGTACCGCTTACAGTGCCCCTTACGGTACCCTCTACGATAACCTTCTGCTACCCCTTATTATGGGTGTCCTTTAATGGTACCCCTCAACAGGTAGCCCTCACCTCAAGCAGTTACGTCTCGAGACGATCGAGGCAATTGGACACTATCGGAGCGGCAGCCGAGAGGAGGAGTTGGAACTGCAAACTTAAGGGAAGCCTTTATGGTAGCCTTCGTAGAGGGGGAGTACAGGGTAATACGAAGTTTAAGGGGCTTAGTGCTGTGGATCAAGGCTTTCGTGTTTAAAGTTTTGGGTCGCCGGCCTTCTGGGAGTCAGTGAACTTGCATGTGGCGCTGCTGGCGCAGGATAGCAGATGCACAGCGCTTCGTCCAAGATGCAGACAGGCGAGCGTAGGAGTACGTCTTCGGCAGCAATATGGCTTCCTCCTTCTTCAACACAGGGACGTGTTCAAAACGAGAACTTCAGCAAAAGGTTGACTAGCACGCAACAGTTGAATCTAGAGTGGGAACTCGCACCATGTCGAATGGGCTCGGAGCGCTTGCCGGCTTGGCTTCTATCATTTAACGCCTAGATGCTGCAGCTCGGATCTCATGACTTCATCACCCGCTGAGCCTGCAAGCCTAAGTCCGACGCCCGAAGTCCCAAAAGCCCTTCAAATTCCCCTGAACCTGAAAGGCTCCAAACCCTCCCCACCTTATATGAACCCTGAAGCTTAATTTAAAGACCCACCGCTCCCCCAGATCCCAAACATGTCGAAGCACACTGGAACCAGGCCGGAGCTCGAGGAGATTCGGGGCAACATGCGACGTCTCGCCGAGGTGGCGAGTCAGGAGGGAGGTCTTACCGGATCGATAGAAGGATTGAGGACTGCGTTGTTGCATTACTATAGTAACAAGTCTTATCATGTCTTATCCTGAACTCCGGCTCGTTTGGGATGGGCGAGTCGGAGAACGTCCTGGACCGACCACTGTCACTGCCAGCACCACAACCGACGGCTATCGCTGCCCTTACTGCTGCTGACACCGCTGCTCGCCTACTTATTTGCTTACCTACTTACTTTCTTTCTTACCAACCTGCTTACGTGCTGACTTAGTGATTTATCTGCCTTGTCTGCTCGCCCCACCTACTCACTCATTCACAATTCTGCTACTACTGCTACAGGACTGCTCTTGCCACTACTGTGACTATTGCTGCTTGCTCCTGCGAGTGCTCAGCCTCGCCCCAGTCGTAAACGCTAAATGTCCCAAACCCTAACTCAAGCCTAATTCATTCCGAAATTTCAAAAACGAGGACGACGAAGTCGGAGGAGAGGGACGACGACGAATAATTAGTATTATCATGTACTTCTGCGACTCCTGCGAGTTCTACTGTGAACAACAGGTGCCACAACTAGCAAAAAAACAAGCACAAGCATCTCTGCCTTCGAGGCTGGCGGCGAGACGGAGGAGACGCAAGGAGAGCTGGGGCCTCGTGGGAGGAATTCTTCATAGAGCCTGGGGCTGGAGGGTCTCGGTCTTGCTACGTGGCAACTTCGGTTTTTGGCTTTCGGCTGTTTCCTGACGGATCCGTTGTGCCTACAGCTTCCGTCTGCGAAGTTGCTGATTCAAGAGTCATGCAACCTAGGACCTAGGATCTCTGTGCCAGCAGTGACTCATGACAGCCAGGCCGCAGGTTTTCGCGGTGACGGCAGCAGCTCATGAGCTAGTCGCGGGCGATCACTCTTGGAGTCCAACATAAGATCTCAACTCCAATCCTATTCAAGAACTTGATGCGTGAGAAAGTGTTATCCTTGCAAACACATCGGAAGTTTCGAAAGGTTACAACACTGTAAGTGTCACTTGTCATTCAATTTGACGTGTTCTGAATGCTTGGATCACCCTCCATATTAAATCTATGGATTCCGGGTTGGGATTCGCGACACGGAGTTGTGCTATGCAAGGAGTTCATTCTGGGTTGAAGGGACTGTGCCCCGAAGCAACCGTAGCCGTAGTGACTCGGACGCCCAGGCGTGGACTGGAGACTGAGCAGCAGCGAGAGCAGGAGCAGGAACGCCAGCAGGAGGCGGGGGATTTAGGTTTTCAGGTTCTCAGTTTGGCTGTGCTGGACTGTTACCCCGTCAGTCTCCCTGAGCTCCTCGGCTCCCCGACCCTAAACTTCAGTCGTGAACCCCAAACCCTCGGCTGCAATGATGAACTCTCAGGTCGAAGAGGAGGGCCAGCGAGAGCAGGAGATTCAGATCGAAAAGTTCGTGGACCTTATGCGCGTGGCTCAGTAGCCGTGGGGGGTGGTGGGCGAATGACGCGTCATCTCACCTACCCGCAGGCACTGTCGCGATCATGAAGAGCCAGTACCTTGGGATGTGGCGGGCTTGGCTAGCTCCGTGGGATTGGTGGCTTTATATACAGGGGGTTGACTTTTCAGGATACGGCGCAGCCAAGCACATTCTCATAAGGCTTTTTTTGCACTAGTGAGCTTTGTGAAACTGCTTCGAAGACCAAGCCCATGAGATTGACCCTTCCGGATCCGCAAACCCTGAACCTGTCAACCCTTCGTCCCCACCCCATGGGGTCCGTGACCCATGTGTTCAACCACAAAGCCTTTTCAGCTTCGAGCAGAGTCCCGTTAACCTCCATTAACCATAGGGCACCGTCTCGTGCCGTTCCTGTTCCTGCTAACGTCAACGAGTGGCTGTAGGTCGGTCAAGCGTTCATGTTGCTCTTCTCATTTCCCGCTTCGGGCGCCGTGGTTCGGGGGCGGCGACAGCGAGCTCTGTATTGCCCAGGTGGACACACTGGCGGTGCCGGCCGAAACGCCAATCCCGAAGCAGTTCTACGAGGTCTCGCAGGGCTTGGTATGAGACAGGAGTCAGGAAAGCTTCGCATGAAGTTGCCTGGCTTTAAAGGGTTGTCGACCTCCAGCCTCCAGACCCCTAGACGCAAGCCGTGCAGCTCTACGTCCTGCTTCGAGCCATTGTATCAGTCACCGAAAGCCCAAACTCGGAGTCCGCCTACCTCAAGCTCCAGGCCCGCGACTTCCGCCTGTGGAAGAGACAGCCGCTGAAGTCTCTGCCGCCGGGAGCTCGGCAGCGAAGAAGGATGACTCTGCTGCGTTGCTCCTCTTCAGCTCCTCTTCTTCCATCTTGTTCCATTTTCTTTCGTCCGCTTGGCGATAGGCTTGAATTTGGGCCTCCCTGGTGAATTCCGCCTTATGCTTTCTTGGGGTGAATCCCGAATGCCGCCACCAGTGTGCAATTAAATCTTCAGGTGCTTCTTGGAATCTGCCCCGTGCCGAAGGAAGGGTTGAGTGGCCTTACAATTGTCGGATGCTGCCCGCCAAAGTGCAAAGCCCGTGTCTGCCATGGTGAGCACCTTGGCACGGCCGGGGCAGGCTGTCGAGCAACTGAGTGCTCTCAATCGTGCAGCTCATGCCCAGTCCAGTGAGGCTTTGGTTCCGTGCAGACCTGCAAAGGAGGGACGCGGCTTATGCAGCCACGGAGGCCTAAAGGCGGCAGTCGGCTCGAATAGCAAAGCCGAACCTTAGGTGGTCATTTTCCATAAGGTTGCATTGTACGCCGTAAATGTTGCCTTACATGCATATAATATTAATGTTAGTATTAATATTAATATTAGTTTTAGGAAGAATATGTATATATGTATATATGTATATATGTATATATGTATGTATATGTATAATATGTATATGTATGCATGCATGCGGCTCTCCTGTCTACATGTACACCGAACGCCCATTCGTCTGTGTCTTCGTATGTGTGTATGTATTCTGAAGCCCTTTTCCGGTAGCGTGGCTCGGTGTTCCAAGCCGCTGCACTGCGAACTGAGGCAGGAGTGCCTGCTGTCCCGGAATTGGCATTGACCTTGGAGTCGGGATGGAGAAACTAAGAGTAGTCCGCTTGTAGCAGTGACGACAATTGCTGCGGTACCAGGACCAGAAGTAGTAGCCGTGGCGGCTCCATACAATTTGATATCCCTGCTCCTATACAATATGATATCCCAGTAGGATAAGACTGGAGACCAGACAAGAGCAGACCTCTTCATTAGCATGCACTGCTGCTGCTTAGGCTTACACCGCAAGCTTTAAGATTTCGTAGTGCAGGGTTCTGAAAAATGTAGCCCCCGCATCGGAAACCCTGGGTCATCCTCCGTCTAAGCCCTAGCAAGCCTGGCGATGGCTCTGATTCATCGTAGCGATATGGCGGGAGAGAAAGCAAGAACCAAGCGTGTCAACATCCGAAACTGTCTCTTCTGACCGTCCAGTCAGCCCAACCCAGCTCCCGACGTGTTCGACACCGCTTTAGCTGCCTGATAGCCTGGATAGCATCGCTGTAACGTGAACAAGGGTAATATTGAAATATGTGCGGCACAAGTAAAAGTAGCCCCTATATAGCAAGAGCAAAAGGAGTATTCTGAAAATACTGCTACTTCAACAGTGATGAGCATGATCAGAACTGTACTACCAGGAGAAATGTTAGCATGGATCTGACAAACTCTTCAAGGTTCGATCCCCAATGGAGCGGCTTCAGACGTGTGAAGAATGTCTTCATGCAGCTGGAGTGGGCCAGAAGCTTACACGGGAGGCAGGTTTTTTCAGGGCTTAAGGCCTACCAGTACTGTCTCAAACCAGGTCGGAGAATCGCAAAGACCGCCAAAAGTCCTCAAGTCCGAAGCCAGGATTTTTGGAGCATGTGTTACAGTATGTGCTTAGGTTTCGGACAAGAGCCGTTTGCGGCGGGCCAAGCATGAGTTGCCTCTGAATCGCGTGGAGGAGCGCTGCGAATGCCCAGACCGACTCATGTAACTGCGGAAGTCTCACCTTCACACAAGGGGCCACTGCCATCAACATTACTACTGTGTATTGCCGGGGGCGGGGGGGGGGGGGNGATATTCGATTAGTGACTTGTGCCCTGGCCTCCTGTTGGTCTGTTCTTGAAGACTGATGACGTTGCCAGATTCAGTTCTTTGCGCGCTGAGCCCTGGAGATGTGCAGGCAAGAACTAGCAAGCAACAGCCTCAACGAGAACAACAACAACACCTGCTGCTGCTACTGCTACTGTGGGTGCCATTACCACCAGCACCACCGCGGCAACTTCTGCTTCCTGGTACAGTTACGACCACAAGTGTCAAGTGTAGTAGGCACATCACTACTTGGAAGACAAAGAAGACCAACGGTATGGATTTTTAGTTTAATCTGTAGCTAGTGTTGTCTACCGTCCCTGAAGAAGTCGGAGAAAACAACGAGCATCAGTCATATTTGCCCGGGTAACTTCCTATCACGAGCAAGAACATGGTTGCCCCATCGCAGAAGTTTGGCCTTGAAATTCGAAATGACCCAACATACCCTTCCTAAACCCTAAACCCTGGACCCTAAACCCTAAACCCAACAAACCCTTCCCTACTTAGCAAAGATCCCTGGAAGGAGCACGAGATGCACCGGAAGCTGCACCTGGTGCGCTCCTGGGGCGCTGGGGCAGTTTTTTGCAAGTCCGATTTCCCCAAAATCCGCCTTACACCAAAAGACTGCATTATGATTGCTGCCTCTGCAATGTTTTATACCCGGCCCATCGCATGTCTTCTTTGCGTTGAGTCTTCACTCCCAAATTCTAGCTGAATTCGAACTGCTTATGATGGACGTGAGAACACAGAGGTATAGGGTCGTCTTCAGCAGAGACCAGTCGGAAGTGATCATGCGACTAGTACAGGCCATGACACCAAAAGTAGAGGCATCAGAGGTAGCAGCAGCAGAAGTAGAAGCAGAAGTAGAAGTATGAGTCGGAGTCGGAGTAGGGGCACGGGTACAGGTGGGGATCGGGGTAGGGGTAGGAATAGTCGTGGTGGTAGTAGTGGCAGTAGTAGTAGTAGTAGTAGTAGTAGTAGTAGTAGTAGTAGTAGTGGTAAGCAGTAGCAGTAGCAGTAGCAGTAGCAGTAGTAGCAGTAGTAGTAGTAGTAGTAGTAGTAGCCTCTTGCATGGCAGGCTATGAAGATGACATAATGCCGGGTTTCAGTATTCATGGTTTCATAATGAAGGAGCGATCCGTGTTTGTTGTTTTGCGAAGCATCCGCCTGTTCAGGATGTACTGCGTGACGTAGTTCGTGTTGTGTGGGCTCAGAGCATCAACGTATCGAAAAGCGACGACAGACTACTGCAAGCATTAGCTTGCGTGGCAGAGAGGGCAAGTGTGTGTGGAATACAATGCTATGCGGCTGGAAGGTAATGCAAGATAAGAAACTATGCAGCTGTTCGACTTCGCATGTAACACCTTCGCAGGCAGATTGAAGCATCAAAGAAGTTGTCTACTTCGCACATGTAGGCAGAAGCATCTTTGAAGCATGGCCTATGCTGCTCTCATATCCGACATCGAGAGCGCCATCAAGCCCAATGCTGCAGTGGATGATCCAGAGCCGCGGTTGCGCAGCAACTGCTCGAGCACCTCCAGCGACTCCGAGAACTCCACATGGCTGCAGCTTGTCAGAGCTTAATGTTTCCTACTGGTGCATTCAATAATGCTATCTTTATGAGCATGTCTTTGCTAGGCTTGTGACCGCCGGGTCTTGGAATGACTGGAGTGGAGTAAAACAAATATTTTTGTGAGAATCTTGTGAGAAACCTGTGAGCGGGGTCTGTGAGCAGTAAGAAGCCTGTGAGAGGAGCCTGTGAGAATCCTGTGAGAAACCTGTGAGAACCGAGGGGAACCCTGTGAGAATCCTGTGAGAAGCCTGTGAGAAGCCTGTGAGAAACCTGTGAGAACCTTGTGAGAAACCTGTGAGAAACCTGTGAGGAAAGGGTTCACCGGCCCGGACCCAATCCCCAACTGCTTACAGGTTTCTCACAGCCCACTCACAGGTTTCTCACAGCCCGCTCACAGGTTTCTCACAGCCCGGACCTAGGTCCGG
>BGNK01002567.1:1639-12581 GCA_003297005.1 Symbiodinium sp. clade A Y106 | reverse complement strand
CCAGCTGCTTACAGGTTTCTCACAGGTTTCTCACAGCTTTTCTCACAGACCCTGAGCAACCGGATTTCACTTCTCACAGGTTTCTCACAGACCCCGCTCACAGGTTTCTCACAGCTTTCTCACAGAAAAAATGATTTGATCATTCCCAATGATCCCACGCCATCGGCGGTCACAATGCTAGGCGAGATTCCGCTTGCTTGCAAAAAATGTCATGGCGTCCAACAGCGTGAAAAGCAGGCCGACATGGCTGTGAGTTGACTTGACGTCGACCATCACGAGAGATGATCGAATGGGCATGGTGGAGAGGGAAGGGAGGGCTTGCTGGAGCGTTCCCATGAAGCAAAATGCGAATTCAGCAACCGACATGAGCTAAAGTCATTGCCCAAGTGCGGCAAGCAACCAATCATCGCTTTGACAATTTCTGTTCACTGTGTTCATCCCACCGTCGCGTCAGGCTAGCCAATAGCTCTGACCCTGGCCCTGCAAAAAGTGAACGAACAGCGTGATCTCGACGTTGCTTCCGTGGCCGTCAGCGTGCACGAGTCAGGTAATTAACGAGCAAAGATTTGTAAAGTGCAGCTGGATGCAACACGTGATGCTCCTCAACATGTTGTTGTCAACTTTTCTGTTGTCGACCCCGTAGCATCAACGTTGACCTCGAAACCTTCAGTGAACGGTCGATCATGTCACTGTTAGCCCGTGAAAGCCATTACCATACCAATGCAGCAGCACCTCAAGTGCCACAACAAGGCAGTTTGCTGAAATCGACGGGCGACCTCCACCACGATGCTTCGTAAATGCAGAAGTGGAGCATATGGCCAACGAGAAGAACCGTGCCTTAAGATATCGGGAAATTGCAGGACCTGCCTACAAGATGCTTGGATCTGGTTCGCAGGTTTTCGGTTTTCGTTTTTTTTTTTTGTGTGGTGTTCTTGTGCTTTGTTTGGCAGAGGCACGCACAAAGGTGTAGGAGTTGGCACAAGTGCTGGGGCTGGAAGCAGCCGAGGCTTCTTTTCGAGACCGTTGTCGCATCGGTACTGGGGCCTACTGTGACATTCGGACATGCTGGAGCGAACTTGTCATTTTTGTTGTTAGGAATGCTGCTTATACCACATACACTCACCCACTTGACTGCAACTTAAGCAAGGATTTTCATCTTGGTCTACTGGGGCTCCTCCTGTGAGAATGGCATGGACAAACCTGTCCCGTATTGGATCTGGTTCTGCGCCTTGCCCTTCGCAGTGCTGCATTTCGTGCAAGAGGTCCGCATCTTTCGCTACACAGCGGCCCGTATGGACTTGGGCGTCAGGGTCGGATGGGCTGTCTCGGGCTTGAGGGTTGAAGGCACAGCTTGCCGAGGCTGCATGGTGAAGTTTCCTTGCGGCTCTTCAACCAATCATACCTAAGCAGCAAAGCTGAGCCACCGAGAATCCCGAGCACTGCCGGAGATCCACACTCCAACGCAGCCTTGCAATGTGCATCCTCCGAAGAGGCATCGGACCTTCAAGAAGTCCTAGAAGCCATGCACATGAATTATGCTGCTTTGCAGCTGAAGTTGACCTTACACCCGCAAGTATGTAGACTTTTGCCTTTGTCATTCTCACCTGCCAAAATCAGATCCTAGATCCACAGTCAACTACAGATGGCAGAATCCTAAAATCGACAGCCTTACCCAAGGCCCGAGAGATTCCGCCAGAAGGTCGCAAGCGGAGTCTGCTTGCCGTAATTCTGCTTCGGAACCGAAGCCCCTAAATCCCACACCCTGAACACCAAATCCCCGAACCCCGCGCCTAAAACCCAAGAGCTGTCGGACCCCTGAACCTCCCAGGTCGTACCCTACTTCCAGGTAGTCGGCCGGTTTCAGATGCTCAAAGTTCAGATGGGGCCAGAGCTTTGGCGACTCGGAAGCATTGAAGATGAGGGATGGCCTTCTTGGCTTTTTGGTTAGACTCCATTTCAAGGTTTGGGGCTCAACGTCTTAACTTAGGAACATAGGATGTTGGGTTTCAGGGTTTGTGGGTAATGGGTTAAGAGCTTAGGACTATAGCTCGGTTTGATGATTTTGCTGCACTGGGCCCTGGCCGAGTTGCGGGCATGGGTTACACCAGCTCGGATTTGGGATCAGATATAATTGCATTATGCTATCGAGAGTATATGTAGTTCAGGTCCATGACCATGTCTCCTCGGAAAGCGTGAACCTGTAACTCTTTGTCAACAATCCCTCGAGAGTAACCTCCGACGAAGGATCCTCATCAATGCTGCCAAGTCTTTGGCATTTCAGGGGGCTGTCTTTTCAAACGCAGTCTTTGCTGCCCGGACGTTCGCCACCTCCCACTGTCCTCTACCATACCATGGGCACACTGCTGAGGGGGATTTCTCGACGAACACGAGTTTCGATGAGATTTGGCAAATTACGTTGCGACAGTCCAGCTTCGTATTCTTTATGCGTGACGTCCCCTTGTCTGCACAGGTGCTGTTTTTCTGGCTCTTGTCCTTCGCACCCTTGATCCATGCCATTTTGGAGTCTCTGCCAAGCGATCAATGGATTTGGGAGCTGGACTTTACCCTGGACATGGAGAAACCCAACGGCCAGCCGGCCGGCGCAGCTGACAACTCCGGTGAGTACCAAAACTTCCTTGGAGGAACCTTCACCTTCGGGGACTCCGTTATGATGCTGTCGAGTGGCCTGGGCATGTACCTCATAGACGAGCAGAGCCCATCCTACCCCCGGGCGAAGACCTATCGTGTCCTGGACAAGCTTCTGCATTGCCTAAAGAAGGACCACGGCAACGATGACAAGGCAGTGACTTCATCCCAGGAGGCCTTGAACAACATGCGTCAGCCCCTGCAAATTTACACGAGGAACGCCTTGACTCGCTGTTTCCTCAAAGTGATTACCTTGGGTTTGTTCAACAGTGCGCTGCAGATCCACGTGCAGATTTCGGTCTATGCCATGTTTCGGGCGACCGCTCAGAACAAGACCGTGGACTTCCAGCGCTTGGTCTCCATCGGCCTCAGCTTGGGTGGTGCCCTCTTCTTGTTGATCAACGTGGAGAAGGTGCTCTTCTATGGCCACACGGCCATTAGGAAGGTGGAGGACGTCATGGCGCACATCAACGAGTCTTCAATGCCTGTAACCTGGAAGGACTTGAAGAACTACTTTGCCTACCGCTCTGCCGAGATGCAGGTCATTCGATACCGGAGCTACGTCCGGTATTCTGCCATCACCTTCGTCCTGTGCATCGGCTTAGCCATCACGAAACTGTGCATGGTTGCTGGGCCCTGGCTACAGACATTTTTTGTTCGAAGTTAAAAAAGTGACCAAATGAAAGTTGACAATTGCCTGTGGCCCAGGTTTTCCGGTGCCCCGACTCTATGTGGAACCTGGGTTCTCACCACTCCTGCGTGGACCTGGCATCTGTGCTGGTGCTGTCAAATACCTGAAAAATGCCATGGCATCGCACGTGTGCGCAAGTTTTCTATGAGGGAGGTGCCTGTGATAGCTCACCTCTCTATACGTGTCACCTGCTCCCATTTGCAGAATGTCAGACAGCAGCGCGTTTTGAAAGATGTTGCATCTCATTCGGCGGCTGAGCCGCATAGGCTCAGAAGCACTATACCGCATACTACCTCACAACCGTGCACATCCGGAAATACGTGGCCCACTTCCCTGCTGTGATTGAGCAACATCACGGCTAGACTCTCGAAACATCCGCCTGAGAGGACCAGCAATGCATGCTCCGCGAGACTGTTACTTGCTACTGTACGGTGATCATACTGCCAGTCGAAGCCTCAACATGTTGTCACTCGGTTAGTAGTGAATCTGGCACCCCATGGTTTTGGCGAAGCCTTCCGAAGAGTCCCCGAGACATTACCTCAGCGCGGTCACAGCCCAGACCCCTCACTCATCATCCCTGGACTGCCGACGAGTCCTAAACCCTTAGCCTTAATCCCGAAGTTCTACGACCCTATAGTCCCGTATGACTACCCTACATTCCTAAAGCCGAACCCTGAACCCTCCTTTCTGGCAGATCTGGGATCTCCTGAGCCGGAAGGGCGCAGCTGATGGAGCCACTGGCCCAGGTCTTTCTGGGCACCGGCACTTGTTTTGCTTGAGAGCTTTTTGGTGAACGAGTTGGGCTTCAGACAGTAGGAGTCATTCCTGGTCAAGCCCGCGCCGAGGCTGTTGAGCTCTTTGCTTTGGGAGAGGGGGGGGGGGCTGCAAGCCCCGTCAACTCGCAAGCCTCCGAATGTGAAGTCGACGTAAACCCTCGACAGTTTGACAGGGCTGGCACAAAGGGAAGGTGTCTTCTCATGCACGGTCAGCGTGGAATGCGGCTCTTTCTGAGACTGGAGTGACCGTGAAAGCTGAGGAAATGGCACCAAAGTGGAGGTACAGTGGCTCAGAGGAAGCCCAGGGCTCTCCCTTGCCTGGGCCTCGAGACCTTCGGGGGCCGCGCTCAGGGGCTGTTTTGCTCAAGATCGCTCAGCCTTAGGACTCCTTGGTATATTCTACTATAATTATACTATAATTTTAGTATAATTAGAGTATAATAATTCTACTATAATTATACTTTATTGCTTCATGGAGCTATCTTTATGGTGTTCTCCACGAGCACACGGGGACACGTGGAGAACTAGATGGTGTTTACGATAAATTTCGTAGAATGTCGTCTCATGCTCTCTAGGGTTCCTGTATAGTATCATACTTGATTATATCCCCTCAAACCCCTGTTGAAATTATAAAGGCCACGATAGTATGTCAAACATCCTGCAGCTTAGGCTCAGAGAGGCCGCTACGAGAGCCGCAAAGCTTCATGTGCAGCGGCCAAGGTCTCCGAGCTCTCAGGCACACGTTGACTTCGAGCCGCACGGAGCCCAAAGACGGCGGAAGACAGAGAGAGGGATAGAGAGAAGAGGCAAGAGAGAGAGAGAGAGAGAGGGAGGATGCGTAGCTCCCAGGAGCGGGGAGCTGGGACTGCCAGCTCCGCATACCCCGAGCCAAGCAAAGAGAGAGAGAGAGAGCGAGACAGAGAGCGCCTGCTGAAGGTAAGTACAAAAAGCTGCTGGATGTGGCATCAATGGCTTGGTTGCAGCTGTTATGTTCCGTCTATGTTCGTGAGTCTGTGTGTGTGTGTGTGGGTTGATTATATAGTATATTTGTCCCATCAGTGTGTTGTTTCAGCTCATGCCGTAGTAGAGCAATAGCAGGGCTCGCAGCATGTTGCCACAGCAGTGCATCCATTACGGACAACTCTCTTGCTCCTAGTTCCGAAGATCAGGTCCTTTTGTCCCACAAGATAGACTTTGCCTTCTCACAGCAGGTCTTCATATTGGGTGGCCCCCGGGATAAACCCTGCTAATTAATGTCGAAGGCCCGAAGGCGACATCGAACACATGGAGATTCTGAGGCTGCTGCAGGCACGATGGCGTCGTTAGCACTTGTCCGGACAGTGGGACCCAGGTGCATGAAAGTACACGCTACAGAGTCGGAGACTGGAAGGTCCGACTTGCACAGCTGTGCCAGGTATTGTTCTTTTGGCACAGCTATTGCCAGCTTTTGCTTCCAACTTTCAACAGCCCTCGAGCCAGCACAACTCTGGCTTTTTGCATGTTCAACGGCTCCCGTTTCAGGCTTCGTTCGACTGGGTCGGCAGCTTAGCAGCTCAGCACCAAGCCCTTCGTAGGCTGTGTAAAGGGTAATCGTGGAACTTCCGGGTGGCGTCTCACGCCCAACTTTGCAGGTTTTCCATCATGTGCAGGCTTGAAAGCCATTGAAGCTCCAACATGAGAGCAGGGACAGTGTGAGTTTCGAATGCAACCGATTTCAGTCCAATGATGCCGACTTCCAAACTTGACCAACCAACACCTTGTGGACAGGGTTCGAAGTATCATTACAAGGTGACCCTACAAGTTTCAACAAACAATACTGTTGTTGTAAGTCCCATCGGTAATCCCCACACCTTGTGAAGAAGAGGGGCCGCCGCGAATCTTACAGACCCTAACCCCGAACCGCACCCGAACACAGAGCCTGATTGGTGGCCAGGACACAGCCTTTCACTCTGTGTCTGCGGCCATGGCGGTCCTGCAAAGTGGTGGAGACATCGAGGTTGCTTGTCGACTTTTCAAGAATCTAAGGCGAGAGCCTGTTAGGTTTGGTACCTGAGTGTTGAGCAGCTCGCATAGCAGGATAGCAAAGTGTCGGCAGGTCAGCATTCGTTCCTTTTCCGGTGATACTCATAGCACCACTTAGCCCTTATTAATCACAACAAATGATGTGAATAGGCATAAATATTCCGTGCTTTAGACAGAGTGGACACTATGCTCGATATTTGTCGTTTGTCATTCTCTTGTTTTATAGCTTATGTATCATATCTCGTCACTTCATGGCTATACCATCTTCCGTCTGTTCAGCTCTGCTCGATCCGAAGCCCCGCTTAGACACTCCCCTGTCCCCTGAATCTCGTTGTCTTTTGCGTGATAGATATGCGGATCCATCCATCCTATTGTATCTATCTGAGAATCTATCCGAGTATCTGCCTGTCCACAACTACGGGGTGCCAAGGTCCTGCAGCCACTTGAGTTGATTCGAGGATTTAGTTGTAAGACCTCACCCGGCCATGTAGCATCTGCTGCGTGCCTGTTGCGATGCTCTCTCTGTCTTTCTTTCTTTCTCTCTCTCTACTACGAACTTGTCGCTGGTTCTTCATGTGTTGTTGCCGGGGTCACAGCGGCTGATGTCGGCCGCACTTTCAGTCTTGATCCAGCCTGCTCCACATGTACTATGTCGACCGTTGATGTTAAAGATCCAGGCTTTTGCTTCGAAGCGTTGAACTTGACACCAAGAAGCGGCCAGAGACAATCGAGAGGCAGCAGCTGCGGCCACAGCAGCGGTCTTGCCTGACAAGCCAGAAAGCGCACGCCGTCGACTCGGCTAAAACGAGGGCTTAACGAGTTCGCAAGGAAGGATGAAGACTTTGAGGGTCCTGCTGGGATTGTCAAGGCCTCAACTACATCGAGGCTTGCAAGCTGCTCCGTTCGGTTCCCAGCTTTTCGCGGACCCACACACGCTGCAGAAGCGTGGTTGTCACACCTTCCTGCTATTTTTGTTGCCCTTTCCATGTCGAGTCTAGCCCCTTTCATGATGTAGAAGTGGTGTCACATCGTTGCGGCCAGCTGCATAGGTGACAGACCTGTCGCATTTAAGCATTAGCTGGGCAGCAGCTGCAGCCTGACCGCCTCAGATACAAATCCGAGGTGCAGCCTACTTCCGCCCCAGAGACGAGGGCCGTGGCTTCATCATCCTCTCCCTGGCAGAGGCAGGAGATGTGCTGGCCAGAGTCCAGCGACGAAGCAAGGCATCTGGAAACGCATAGGAGTGCGCGACTTTTTCCAACACAGGTGATCGGAATTAACTATTGGGTTTCTGTGCCCTCGCCATCTTAAGCTCTTGGGTTGCCGGGACTTCGAATTCGGTTTTGTTGGGGGTTCGCGCTTTCTGAGTTGTCTCGCCGCGACCTAAAGCCTGGGATCGCAATAACAGAGGGCCTGGCACCTTTCGCCTATTTCTCAGGGTCAGCGGGGAGCAGCAGTCTGCCCAATCCAAAGCAAGCGTGCTGCTCATGATCGAAGTATTCCAAAAACTCTGTAGGTCGCAAAGTGTCATCTAATGCGGAGGCCGAGACCTTGCGCCGCATCATGCACTGCCGTCGGCAACTTGGGGGGTTGTAGGCCTTTGAGATCGGAGACTGTTTCACACGACAGGAGAGTCGAGTTCAGTAAGCTGATTCTGTTCTTGAGGTCACCCGAGTAAAGTCTGTGGAAGCTCGACAGGGGAACTTTCAATACCCGGATGATTCATGCCATACCAGACCTGCTCCACACCCGACACCTGTCGGCTTCCGTTTCTGCCCTTCCCGAATGCCGATGCCAAAGCCCCCTTCGGAAGGCCTGACAAAGCTGGAAAGCCCAAGACCGAACTTCGGAAGCCGGGAGCCAACAACGAAAAATCCAAATGTAAGGAGTCAGCAGACCACTGCTTCCGCAGCATCCCGAGACCAGCGTGGCCCTGCCGAGACCTTATGTGGGTTGAGGGCTTGCGAGTACAGCTCGCATGCTTCGACGGTAATCAGCTTCTATTGCTCTTAGTAGCTGTGGGTTTAGGGTTTCTTGTTGAGGATTCGTTTACGACGGTTTACGGTCTCGTGCGCAAGAAAGGGACTCGGCTCTGTCACCATCTAGCCGAGAGGGCGAGTGCATGCACTTCGCGACGCCAAGGCGCTGCGTGATGTCCAACCACATGATCTTTGATGAGCCGGGAGCTGAGGGGTGAAATTCTCCGAGGAGGTGGTTTGGGATTGGGCAGTGATCAGTATGCAGAAATCAGCCGGTTTTATCAAAGGTTCCAAAACCCAAGGAAAACACACATTCCAAAATAGATTGCCAAAAATCCGGATCCCACACACAGAGCATGACTTGCGAAAGCTGCAGGATCTTGGAATAGCACTACTTTTCACTCATTCGCTTCATGCCGCCCCTGACTTCAGTGTAAGACCTCTGTAGGTGAGATGGAAACTCCGCCTGCGAAGCACATCCTTTAAGTGAGACCGGTGGGTTCCGCCTGTCTAGACACTTCACACTAGCTGCAACGCTCCAGCGCCTTGTGCTACCGTCCTTGAAATTTGGAACACTGACAGAACCGCTCCCAATCACGCCTGCTAAGGTCAGTCGGCTTTGGATCAGGGCCCAAGTTTCAGACCTCGAGCATGTGGTCGCCCAAGCTTTTGTCCTTGCCAGCCTTTGGCAGGGCGTTGGGTTCCCTTGTACAAGACCCACCCTGGGATTCTTGGCATGAGTGGGAGTTGGAGGAACCCCCATCTCCTCATGTTCCAACTGTGTGCAAAGATTTGTGGCCGTGCAGGCAGAGATGCAGCCTAAATCAGTAGGTCTGCCTTGTTTAGACGAGCTTTGTGTAGGGATAGTTTTATGTTGAGAGCCGTTCGGCGCAGCTGCTAGGAGCATCTTCGGGAAGCGAACACCCAAAACCCATGATGACCCAACACCCTTTAACGATTCACCCTTATATACTGATAATCACGTACCCTAGCCCCAATCTTTCAAGAGCATTGCACCCTAAACTCAGGCAGCAGGTGGCCCGGTTCCTGGATTGCCAGACCTTCTACAGGGAGCCAGAGCTGTCTGTGCTGCTTCGCGCCGCTTGCCTCGGTATCTTAGTCTTCAGAGGACAGGTCGACATGAGATATTGGTCTGGTTCAGGGCTTCGGGAGTTGAGGTAGGTGTCTGTGTTCCTTTTGGGATTGAGGTTTCGTCCTGCTTGATGGTCGGAGAGATGCTCGATGGCTCGGCTAGAGCACTTTCTGCGACACTGTAGAGTGCGGTATCCTGAGAGCCTTCAAGCATGAGCGTTCTTATACAGTGAAGTGAAGGATGGAAGCTTGCTGAAATCACTTCAGATCCAGACCCGTGACACTCCCCATCGAAATTCGTAGATGTCCATGCAGCAAGGAGTCGCTTATGCTCTGCTGTGCTTCAAAGGCTCTCCAGCACGACCAGCCCTTCGCTCGCCGACGCTTCCTGGAAAGCCGCTCGGGCCGAGTCTTTCCGGAACTGAAGCTTTTTTTGCTGGACGGTAGTTCCCATGATGCTCGCAGAGGTCTTGGCAGCTGCAGACGGCGTGCCTTGTCCAACTGGCAGGCCCACCCCAACGCGCTCGGGCGCGATTCTGCAAGCCCCGCCTGTCACACGTAGCATGACATCTCACGCGGTGTCCCCGCTTCGGCGCGTGACAGGCAGGTGGACACGTAAGAATGAAACTACAGCCTGGACTCTATCGTAAGTGTAAGTCTCTCCATCAGAAATCACCTGTCGTGGGCTCCGTCTAATCTGGGACGGAGGAGCAGCCAATTTCGGCAGTGTTGCAGCGAAACTGGCTGGAGCCTGGACCCAAGCACGCACCTGTCACGTGGGAGCTTGTGCGACTGCATTTTTTTCTGGTGCAAGTGCGGTTTCTGGGTTGAGCCGGGGACCATCTCAAGGTCGGTCAGAATCTAATGTTGAAGAAAGACCGGAACCAACCGCGGGTTTAGGGTTTCGGGTTCAGGATTTAGGGCAGTTTAGGGTTTAGGGCAAAGCCTTTCTCAAGGATGATGAAACGTTTAGACAACTGCAGCATGCTCCGCACATAGTTGTGACAATCCAGCGCGACCTGTTGTTGGGCCAGTGGTTTAGAAAGTTTCGGCCGCGAGCAGTTTACTTGTTCATGTGTGCAGAACCCTCCGGGTTTAGTCTCCGGGTTTACAATTCCTCGGCGAAACTCGTCAAACTAATTAGGAAATCATAGACTGTATCTCAGCTCGGTGTCGTGAAGCCCTATAGCCTGGTGAACAGCAGAACCAATGATCATCACCAAGCCCGAGTCGCGGAACTCAACCTCTGATGACGAACTCAGGCAGGCTTACACAAGTATAGGTAGCCCGAGCTAACAGTCACAGTGTTGTACTGTTTTGTCTTATTTTGTATGTACATAAACGAGCAAGTACGTATACGTGAACCCACACTTATGCTGACATGTTTGAGGTTTGACCAGACCCTGTCTCGCCTGCGTGCTGTGCGCTTGCGCGATGCCATCGAAGGGCAGGGCCTGTCCGTGGAGGCCGAACTAATTTGTAGTGCCTGTTTCCGGGCTACTCTTGTTGCAGCAGCAGCAAGTTGAGTCTATCATATTCACATCTTTCATCATATGTCTTTGCCGTCTACCTTGTAGAAAGCGCTCATGAAATTTCTCAACACGGTAGTGTTTTCGTATCCCCTCAGTTTGCGGGGGGTCTGGAATGGTGACCCTTGAGGGTCAGGGAACCAGGGGTCTGAAATGGGCCTAAAGGCATTTTAGACCTCTCCCCGGCTTACCATTTCAGACCCCCAA
>BGNK01002566.1:93843-97793 GCA_003297005.1 Symbiodinium sp. clade A Y106 | reverse complement strand
CCTTTAACCCCAAGTTGAATGTTGACAACATGTCGTGAACATCCCTTGAAGCATTGGCATCGGCCATGGCCCTTGAAAACTTAGCCGAGGCATCACTGCCTTCAGACCTCGCTGCTCTCGCATTCTTGGCGATGGAGGAGGCCGGAACCTGAATAGGGTACTGGTTGTGGTTCCGGTTGATCCTTCAACCATAGACTAAATAAAGGTTTAGGGTTTAGGCTTTGGGGGGTTAGCAGTTCTGGGGTTCTTAGGTTGGAACGGAAATGGAGGGGGTCGGATGGCTATAATTCGGGTTTTGATGGCTAACTTTGATTTTGCTCTTTGTAGGCTCGATAGGTCGGAGCCCAGTTTGGGGATTTGGAGTTTTTAGCGATGCCAGGAGTCACGAGAGCTTCGGGGGTTAGGGTTTAGGGGTCTAGGCTTTAGAGGTTAGAGGGTTTGTAGGTTAGGTATAGATGATGAAAGTCCGGAAGAATCTTGGTCTCATGTTGGAGGGCTCAAGAAGATTGCCAGGTGTTATCGAATAGCGCATCAAGGTTTTAGTGTATGTTCATGCATCAAGCTAAGGGTAGTTAAAGAACACTTTTACAATATAGGGGTCTTGTTCGGCTTAACAGACGGGACAGCCCCACGGGAGGGAGCATCGGAAGTTTTCTTAAGGTTTGGGACTTTAGGGTTCAGAGGTTAAGGTTTGGGGTTAGGGAAAGGGTTGGGGATTTAGGGTTTAGGGTTTAGGGGGTGGCTTACGAGTTTTGGCATTGCAGTTCAGGTTGGGTGGCTGCACCGTTGTCTACTTTTCGAATGACACACTCTAGGATGAAGTTAGCATGCTTGGATTTAGAGTTTCGGTTTGCGAGCTTGGTGATGAATCTTTCTCTTTGTAGGGTAACAGAGATCCTACAACCACATAACCAGAAACTGCACTTTAGTGGCATTTTCAGTGACCCATAATCCCGAAGCCTTGCTCCCCCCGAAAAGGCCCTCAACAGCAAAACTTAGAGTACAATGGGTCAAGTAGACTATTTTTTCAGGCCAAAAAACACTAAACCCTTAAACCCTCTAGTACTGAGTACTGAATAAGCTGAATATCTCCTCAAGGATCTCGCGGGACTTAGGTGTTGGGGTTCATGGTTCACCTCGAGTTCTAAGGATAATCATAGTATATATATAAGGGATATTCATGGATATCTCGGGTGCCCGCAGAAGCTTTAAGCGAATCTCTATGTAGGCAACCGAATAACATAACCTTAGATTTGTTTATGAGGTTTGCGGGATCTGAGCAGCAAGCCCCATCTCCATAATCTTCAGCCCATTGCTGTAGCATCGGGCCCGGAATCGTACCTGGCGGGGCATGGGTTCGAGGAGGCTAAATCAGGGAAGTCAAGTTACAATGGCATCAACATCACGGCTGTTCTGTGCAAGCTCTTTACTCGATCCGGCCCTGGCTTTGCAACTGCATCGATGTGCGGAGTTCGCACATCTAGGAATTAAACCTTCTGGCAAAAGCTCGTTCCTGGAAGCTGACGGCTTAGATTAGCTATATTGTTCACACAACAGCCTGGCACACAGTTCTTAACACCAACCCCCAGGATCAGCAGCCAGCAACTTTGCAACACTAGTCACCTTTTGGTGAAAGCCTAGCTCTGCTTAGCCTTAGCCTTGGCCTTTGCTTTCGTCTTTGCCGATCCCTTGGGCTTGGCAACCCTTGCTTTAGGTGCGACTCGCGGGGAGTCACCACTGCTCTCGCGACGGCGTGTTCGCCCGGGCTCCTCGGCTTCGGTGGTCATCTTCTCAGACGTGGCGATCACAGTCCTTGGCATGGGGGAATTCTGAGGGTGTCTGATTCCTGAGGTTTAAGGGCTTCGGGTTTCAAGATGTTGGGTTCGGGGACGAGTGCGAGTTGAGGATTGATGTTCTGGCTACGAAATCACATTTGGTGTACAGCCTCAGGCCACTATGTGTGCCTGTTGTAATTTAGGGTCACTTTAAGGGTCTGGTTTGGATAAGTTCAAGACTTCCCGACTTGGGCGGCGTAATCTTTACAGCATCTCAAATCCTACAATGACCCCCAACCCTTAAGAAAATATGCAACTCCGACGGTTTGCCAACCCTCAGCGATCCCTGCCCCCTAAAGGAGAACCCTGAAGCCCCAACCTTAAACCCAACCCAAACCCTGATTGCTTCGATGCTCAACAAAGCTACCGAACCCCGCTTAAGAATGGTAATCAACCCCAATCCCATAGTGCCCTGAACCTTAAAATGACACCATACCGAGAACATACTGATGCGTTAAGTCAGGGAACTTGGCACGGGGGTCCAGCAGGTGGCTCTGCACACACCTAAGAGTGTAACATTAGGGTTTACATTAGGCTTCTAACAAAGCGAGAACACGTGAGGCTGCAGGATGTAGGCGGCCGTAGTATAAGACCCGGACAGGTTCCGGTTCTTCACAAGTGATTGGCGAAGCTTGCCCTGGAGCCTTAAGTCATGAGGGAGCAAGAAACCTAAGGTCAGAATTCCTTTGTCGCTGTTGACAGACAAGTTACTCACCATCGTAGTCATCAACCATGCCCTGCTCGTAAAGCTGGTTCATCGCCACATCCTCTCCATGCAGCTGCTCGTGCATCGTCTTCACTCGCTCCGTCATCCTTAAATGCATTCATGGTGCGTGGGCGGTGGGGCTTCCTGTAAGCATATGCTCTCTATGTGCAAACAAGTAGCTTCTTAACTAGATCTGTGCACACACACTTGTTCAACTCGAGGAGGTGGGCTGAAAGCTTCCCTAGGCATTTCTGTATGGCAAGACCTGCTTTGGGCACAATAGACGAGGGAATTGCAACCTTCTCGAGGTCTGGGAAACACTGCAAGGTCTTCTTGTCAAGCCCTTCCAAGGACGGCCCCTGCTGTGCTGCAGCCGTTGGTGCACTGCTGTCGGCACCTGGGCCGGAGATATCCCAACCCCCAAGCACGAAAGTCTACAAATCATAGGCCCTAGTCCCCAACCTGCACAGCTTTAGATCCCTAATCTGAAGTCCTCTTGTTCATTGGCCTGAGCATAGTACGAAGTCACACGTGCAAAGGGCAGCCGAGCAAGGATTGTACGGGCTTTGGAGTTCAAAGACAGGCTGTTTAGGATCGTATAGGTTGTGCATTGATGTTTGGGAGTGTAGGGTTCATGGGATTATGTATTTCTTTTGAACGGTAATGGATCGTGATCGCAGTACTATATACTTGCGGGAATGTTGTGAGCTTTCTCGTACCGGAACGATCATTAGTGTGTCTACCTCTCGACCTCCGAACCTATCCTGAACAGATGTATGAGCCATGAGGAAAAGCACCTGACATGTCCATCTTGGCAAAGTCCATTGCCAGGTCCTCGTCCTCGATGGTCCCTTCCTCCTCCGCCTCGACCATCTTGCGGAAGATGGAGCGTTGTGTCTTCCTGTAGCAAGCGGATTACTTGGAGGATCGTGGGACTTAGTAAATACGGTTATAAGTACCCTAACTAAGTGGGGTAATAAGTAGTTATAAGCACAGTTACCTTAATTATAACTCTAGTTACTAAGTCCCATGATCCTCCAAGTACGGTTTGGGCGATGCGGGCTTCCGGTGTGAAACTTCGAGAAGCTAAGCTCGAGAATTTTGGATGCGTGAGTTCGGCCTGGGGTTTAGGGTTCAGGGTCTAGGACCTTTAGGACAAAGGTTCAATCCATTGGGAGTTGGTGTTACGGGATTTGCATTCATAAGAAAGCATAGATGGGAGTTGGGTGTTGAGGACTGACTAAGCACGGTTGAGGATTTATGATTTCGGAGCTGGCTCGTGAGTTTGCCGGGCCCATCATAGTAATGTTGTAATAAGACGGAAGTCCGAGGCTACGGTTTGGGGATTGGGTATCAAGGGCTGGGAAGTTTCGGGTGTATCATTTAAAGAAAAACTGTCAGGGTTTGGG
>BGNK01002566.1:73843-88843 GCA_003297005.1 Symbiodinium sp. clade A Y106 | reverse complement strand
CGGGGTTTCTCTATACCCTAAACCTTGAACCCTCAGCCCTAAACCCTACACCCCCAATATATAGGCACACCTAACCTAACGAGGCTCACCAACACATAGTTGTTAGGCCGAAGGGCTCTCAGTAACCTCACCACGACCATCCGAGGAGCTTCTACATCCGATCCGACGACATGACATGGGGGCAGAGCTACTCTTGATCAGCAAGGCAGGAGCTGCTCTTGAAGAGGAGCTACACCTTTTATAACTTATAAGATTATAAACAAATCTCCTTTGTGGTTGGCCGTTTGCACTCTACTGTTTCTTGATGATCTACTATCACACATGCACATCAAGCGAGGCCACACAGAAAGATCTGATCTGCTCAGTCTAATTGACTTGCAACCAACACAAGGACTTGCGTGAAACCCCTCAAGACAAGTCTGGCTCGCATCCGGCATCAGTCTCCGGAGCCGGTATCGCACCGGCTTTCGCAAAAGCCGCCAAGCCTTTTCGCAGGCTCATGGTGGCGGCTGCCAGCCCAAGAAGTACCTGGCAACTTTACAGCAAGCATGGGGTGCTAAATGGAGCTTATCGCAGGGCCTAACGAAGCACTGCAAAGACAAATTGCTTTTGAACCCCATTCGGAACTGGTGATGATCGCAAAATGCAACTCGTGCACTCTGTGCACATCGACCCCGCCCGGCTCGTGCTAACAAGCAAACGTACACTTGCATGCTACTTCACACACACCATAGTATAGTCGTAGTCTGCGTGGCCATGGTTCGCACGAAGCCAGGATCTCCCTTATCAGAAATAGAAAAGACACTCCAGCACAAGGCTCGCAGCTGCTTTTGGCACCAGGATAGTTGAGGGTTAGGGCTTTAGGGTTTGGGCGGTCGGCTCAATGATAGGGTTGCAGGTCTCGGTTTCCGGGATCCTGAAGTCAAAGGGTTGGGTCTGTAGAGTTGTACAAACATTGAGGCTCAGGGTTTTGGCGTCAGGGTTTGGGTTTAGGGTTTAGGGGGCTGGAGCTTTCATGAGGTGGTTTTATACGGGCTCAATCAAGTTTGGTATCCGGAGATTAGGGTTGCTTCTCTCGGATCGCAGGAGATTGGCGGCTACGGTATTTGCTGGCAGATCTGGTGGGAAGCGGATTCTCGCTTCTGACAGCGGGCAGGAGGCTTCGTTTTAAGATATGTATGTATATATACAGGTTATGTGCTCTTGGGAACTAAGGAACCACTAGCTACTAGGTAGTACCTAAACACAACTTGTATCCCCAACCGGCCTCTCAACCCTAGTGTACATAAAATCTCATACAGCAACGGCTCTAGCAGGATACCATCTAGAAGGCGGCCTGGGGCCTTGCTGTACAGGCACGATAGCATCGGTCCAAACACATCACATCTAGCTGGAGTCAGCACAGCTGTTCCAAAATTGTTGTGAAATCTCACAGGCCTTGTTCCTGCACGACTCGTGAGACGTAAGCGTCAACTCAGCAGTCCACGTCGTGAAGTACTTCCAGAAGGCATCCTGCAGGAAGTGGCATCGGGAGCTATTGCGAACCTGCACCCTGAAGCCTTCAAACCCCAAACAACACACGTAACTTTACTAATCTGGGACAACATGAGAGGTCTATACACTCACCACGATATCGATAGGTACTACCAAACTATCACCCCGAACACGAACGACCCTAATCACACACCTATACAATCTTATGGGATCTATTTAAAAATCCTAAACCCGTACTGGCCTCAAACCTACTTATAGTAACCCTGAAGATCCTCGTATTTGCCAGGGTAGCGAAACTTGCTGGCTAGCTCCGACTCGAAGATTTAATTCAAAGCCAACCACTTGTCACGGCCTTGTCGTCCCTGTGCCGGACAGTACCGCCTTGCAAAGGTCTTCTTGCCATCCCCAGCTGCACCCTGGGATAAGCCTGGCTTGCTGGAGGGCTTCTCTTCAGCAGGAAGCTTTGCATCGGATGCCCTGGGTTTCTTGGAGGGCTTCTCTTCAGCAGGAAGCTTTGCATCGGATGTCCGTGGTTTCTTGGAGGGCTTCTCTTCAGCCGGAAGCTGTGCCTTGGATGTCCGTGGTTTCTTGGAGGGCTTCTCTTCAGCAGGAAACTTTGCATCGGATGCCCTGGGTTTCTTGGAGGGCTTCTCTTCAGCAGGAAGCTTTGCATCGGATGCCCTGGGTTTCTTGGAGGGCTTCTCTTCAGCAGGAAGCTTTGCATCGGATGTCCGTGGTTTCTTGGAGGGCTTTTCTTCGGAAGCAAGCTTTGTACCGGAAGCAGCACTTGAAGCAGCCGGGGGTGGCTCCTTCATATCTGTGCTCGGCTTTGCACTGGGTCGCTTGAAGGCTACCGCTTGGCGACCTCGTCCACGGCCGCCTGAGCCGCCTGCTGCCGCCTGGCGACCTCGTCCTCTTCCCCGGCCTCCACGACCGCGACCCCTTTTTGGGGCCTCGTCTGCAGCATGATCATTATCGGCCCCCTCCTCCAAATCACGTTGGTCCCTTCTCCTCAAGATCTCCTGCAACAGAGAGAGAGAGAGAGGGAGAGAGAGAGAGAGAGAGTGAGAGAGAGAGAGAGATATATATATATATATATAGGGAGCAGATATACAGAGAGAGAGAGAGACAGAGAGAGAAAGAGAGAGCTATAGGATACAAAGCATAATCTGTTGTACATAAGACACCAACAAAGCACTCCGGAAACGGAGAGGACGAACATCAGTGGAGCGAGAGAGGGAACGAAAGCCACTATGATGCTGCTGAAAGGATGCTATAGACTCGACAGATGCAAAGCTTGGCGACTCGGAGAGGGTTCGGGAAGTTTGTATCTCAGGGAATAAGAATTCTAGTTGAGGCTCCTTTAGGGGGCTTAGTTTGCTTGTTCCAGGGTATTACGTTTTCTGCTTATCAGCAAAATTTAGCAGCTCGGAAGGGTCAGGACACTAGGATGCTTAGGGTGTCACGGTGGTGGGTTTACGGCTCAGGGGCCTTTGAAATCCTGGACAAACACTTTTATTTGGGGCCATTGGCCTGCAAGGGCCTTTTATTTGTTATATTGGGGTGCTTAGGGTTTTGTGGATCGGAAGCAAAGCAAAGCCCTCCCACCCCAGCGATGAGCCCCTAAACCCTAAACCCTAAATTAATAATTAACTTCGAGACGAGGCTTGGCATCGAAAAGATCGAGCTCGGTGGATTCGTCGGATGAAGCGGCGGCTTGCGTAGGCAGGGGGTCGGGCTGCTCGTTCGGGGTCACTGGCAAGGGCACGGCTGCGGGCTCTGGTTTGGCCTGCTCGGACTCCAAGGGTTCCGGTTGCTTGTGTTCTGGCAAAGACTTCTTGTCTTCAGGCTGCGAAAGTTCGGGTGTCGGCACAGACTTCTTGTCTTCAGGCTGAGACAGTTCGGGCGTCGGGACAGACTTGTTGTCTTCAGGCTTTAGCGGGTCAGGTGTCGGCACAGACTTGTTGTCTGCAGGCTGCGACAGTTCGGGTGTCGGCACAGACGTGTTGTCTTCAGGCTTCAGCGGTTCGGGTGTCGGCACAGACGTGTTGTCTTCTGGCTTCAGCGGTTCGGGTGTCGGCACAGACTTGGTGTCTTCAGGCTTCATCGGTTCGGGTGTCGGCACAGACTTGTCGGGTTCAGGCTGCAGCGACCCCGGTGTCGCCACAGATCCGTTGTCTCCAGGCTGCAGCGGTTCGGGCGTGGGTTCAGGCTTCAGGAGTTCGGATGCCGCATTGGCTGCAGAAGGCTTTGCTTGGGGCTCGGCAGCACCACGACCTTTGCCACTGCTCGCTGCGTGAACCAACTCAACCTGTGTCTCCTCCTCCGTGGGGTTGATGGGTCCTGCAGAAAAACCCAGTTCAGGTTTAGGGGTATAGGGTTCAGGGTTTAGTGGTTGGTGTTTAGGGAAGACAGGGTCTTTAGTGTTGGTTGCTTGTTCATTTCGAGTTAAGGGGCTACGGCTACTTAAAGGGTCATGGGACTTAGTAAGTAAGGTTATAAGTAACTTAATTGGGGTTATAAGTAATTATAAGTATAGTTATCTTATTTATAACCTTACTTACTAAGTCCCATGATCCTCCAAGTAGGGTTCAGGGTCTAGGGTTTAGTGGTTCGTGTTTAGGAAAGGTAGGGTGTTTAGCTTTGGCTGCTTGCTTATTTCGGGTTAAGGAGCTAGGATCCAGGGGTTAGGGTTTAGTGTTTAGGGAAAGACAGGGTCTTTAGTGTTGGTTGCTTGTGTCATGTTGGAGGTTAGCCACTCCAAGACCTCAAACCTCCGGCCTACAAGCCCGAATTCCGTAGAAGTAAGAATAGACCACACCCGATAGGATCATAAGAATCATAAAAACCTCCCTTCAGTGCCAGCTCCTGACAGCATTTATATACCCCAACCTGCAAAGCCCCGACCCCTCAGGATGCCTTTGGCTGCTGGTGCTGGAACAGCCGCTGCCTTTCGCTCGGCGATCTGCTTCCTGATCAGCAGAGAGCACGGCGTACACAATGTAGGGTCAGGGTTTTGATTCGGGCTCAATTCATAATGTTTAGTCAAGTTTAGTGGATTATATAGTTGGGGGACGTCTCAAATCACTAAAACCATTGCCAATCTTATCAGAGTGCCTCAGCAAAGCGATTCGAGCAAGTCGTTCAGCACGTGTATCAGCCGCTGCTTCCATTGGCTTGTCTAGCTTGGGTTCGGGTGGAGGGACAACGGCTTTTACCGGGCTGCCAGGGCTTGCAGAAGCTTTCATTGGTCCTGTTTTGATTGGCGTATCCGTGGGCCTGGGCCTCACCGGCGACAAGTGCGAACTGAGGTATGAATTGTCAAGGTAACTTGACACCATGCGACTGGGAGGTGCCTGGATGGGGATTTCGGATGGCTTTGGCACCATCTGCGGCAAGGGTTCCGGAGTTTTTTCCGGTGTTTTCATCATAGCAGCACAAGCATCGGTCTTCCTTGGTGTGAAGCCTAGCCTCATGCCAAGATCAACATCCTGGACACACTCGTAGGAGTCAGACTCCTGCTCCAAATAAGCATCATCTTCTAGCGGCTCTTCCTCGCCACCCTCCTCATCGTAACACTCATCATCCACATTGGCCTCAGCCTCATCCTGAGCCATCATAGAAGCCTCTGCACCAAAAACCAGCTTCTTACCTACCTTCCTGGCCTTTTCTATCTCCTCTGCAGTAGGGGTCCAGTGTTGTCGGTAGACAGCATAGAGATCCTCCAGCGTCGCATCCTAGGGTTTTCATCTTTTCTTTAAGGGCCCCACCCTCTATCCTAAACAAACTTAACACAACAACCAGAAGCAACCAAGCAGCTCGCTTCTTCCTCGATGTGAACAACCGTCTGTTAATCAACGTCTGGAATCCCTTTATCGCATGCCCCTCGCAGTGCACATTGGCCGGGTCTTCCGCCATTTCGAGGTCTCGCCGAAGCTGCTTGGCCTAACACTAAGGCGATCTGAAGATATTATCATGTAGCTAGTCGAAAACTAAGCTGATACACATGCAAGAACATTAAACTTTCAGGCCTGTTTCTTGAGTGGGCCCACATTGAGGCCCAGCTTGTGCTCGGATTGTGGGCACAGAATGGAAGCCACCGATAGCATCACAGCCTTGTTGAGCTTCAAAGCCTTCTGGGAGCATATGCCTGTTCGCTGAGGATCAGGCCATTTGAGAAGAGTTTTGCCCTTCAAGATTTGTGTTCTGCATGCTTCGCGATCCGCCCAAGCAGTCGCGAGTGCATCAACCTTCCCCTTGGGGGCATAACTTTTCTTCTTCTTCAACTCAGGCTTCTGGGGTTTATCAGCCATGGCGCCTACAGCTCCTAATGTAGAATGGCTGACCAAAATGTGCCTTTTAAGATCAGCAGATGGAAGAAGAAGCATGCATGGACCGACAGCTGACAAGTCTCACAATCTCGCTGCGATATCCCTTGGAAGTCAAACAAGCAGGGGCACGATGGCAGACGAAGAGGGGAGCCACCTGTCTGAGTTTAAGCTCTTACAGAATCAGGACCAGGTGACTAGGTCATCAATTATTGAATCAATAAAGAAAAGCGCCTGGACTCTGGCCGAACCATGCCCACTGTAGATGGTCACCTATACGGGATTCTGGTTCTAAGCAATAAGAAACATCTGTAACAGATAAGCATACTTCGGATGTCGCTGCCGGCCTGAGAAGTTCTCCCAAGCCAATGGCGATGTAGAGTTGAGTGCCACCTGCGACACAAGATTAACTTATTTTCCAAACCCCAAGTATTGCTAGTTCCGAACCTGTGCAAGGTGTAGAGGAAGCCCAAAGCACTGTCGAGGTGAAGCCGATTGCCACCTGCCAACGAAGCACTAACTAGTTTCGAAGCTCAACGTATGTCTACAGAATTCCGCACCTGTGCAAATGCTGGCCCAAACCAGTACGAAGTGAAGTCGATTGCCACCTGCGAACGATATATGGAGTTACTTCAAAACTCAATCTATATATATCTACATATCTATATCTGCACCTGTGCAGATGTAGAGCTGGCCCGAACCAGTACGAAGTCAAGTCGATTGCCACCTGAACGATACATGGAGTTGGTACAAAGCTCAAACTGTATAGCTACTTCTGCACCTGTGCAGATGTAGAGCTTGCCCAATCCAGTACGAAGTGAAGTCGAGTGCCACCTGCGAACGATATATGGAGTTGCTACAAAGCTCCATCTGTATATCTACTTCTGTACCTGTGCAGATGTAGAGCTGGCCCCAAACCAGCGAAGTGAAGTCGACTGTCGCCTGAGGACCCAGGACTAGTTTAATTTGTAGCTCGCCATCCTTATCATTCCACACCTGTGCAACTGCAGAGCTGGCCCAAAACCAGTATGTAAGTGAAGTCGATGGCCGCCTGCGAATCCAGCACAAACATCTTTGAATTATGCGGCTATTGCTAATTTCACAAACCTCTGCAGACGTAGAGCTCACCCGAAGCCGCACCGAAGCAAAGTGAAGTTGATAGCAGCCTTTATCAGGCCACAAATGATTGGAACTGCACCCAACCTCCCAATCCTATTGTATGCACCTCCGCCGGGATCGGAAGCTTCACCGCCGTCACGAAGCGAAGTCAATGGCCACCTTGCATACGGCTTCTAGTCTAACTAATCTATAAACCTGACCCCTGCGAGCCTGTTCCGATGGCACCGAAAGCAAAATCGATATCCACCTGCGTGGGCAGTGGGCTGTGTTGATTTCGGTTGAAGTCTATAGCCGGGCATTAAGTCTGCATCGCACAACACGGAGCTATCCCTTTCTTTTCCCATAGACGAGCACGGCGAAGCATGATTACCTCACACCTGTCCCGTGCCAAGAAGCCCCTTCATCCATTCTGTCGGCATCACATATCGTCTTCACGATTTGCACCACTCACTGCAAAGTAGCAGGCCCGGCACTTTCAGCATCCTTGCCTTACAGGTACACACACTGGAGAAAGTACCAGTAGCCTCTGCGAAATTTAAGATGTCCCCCGAGTAAGGCAACTGAGTCACTCAGGGTACGATAAGCTCGATACAACGTCCAGGTAGATCCCTTACGAAAGAAATTCTCCAGGATACCCTTGAACTCGTCATCGCTCATTGTCTTGACCTAGGCTAACGAAGCTCAAAAGTTTGGGAGCATATATGGGTTAGGCTTTCAAGGTTTGGGTGACAACATCAATGTCTCGATCCGAAATCTTGCCAGCTTGCATCCTCCTTCTCGGGATACAGCACGTGCCTGGCTTCCAACCAAAATTCATCGGGAAGATCCATCAGGCCTGACCCAAGAAACCCCAGGAGCTAGCTTTACGATATACATACTGTATTGGCAATGCTGGTATCACGAGGCACCTGCATGGTATGCCTTATGAAAGAGGTGGGACGAGACAGCCATCGTGGACCGAGCACTCGCGGACAGAAATTCTCGAGCCCATAAATAAACATGTATCAGGGCTTTTCATTCAAGTCAGAGTGCAATCTCATGCACAGCAACTGAACTGCCAAAGATGTGCACATAAAAGCTGAGCACAGGAGGGGGTGCACCTGTAGCAAGGCCCAAAAGAGAGCCCCCGATGATTCTAAGGAGCCAAGATGTAAGCAGCAGGTTCATCACAGGCCCACCAAGAGCCTATAACTCCGAAACCCACACTTCAGCCCACTTTCTCAAATCAGCCCACTAGGCTAGATTTCCAGTTTTCACGTTGGGACCTAAAATTAGAGAGGTCTTTGATGATACAGGTATATAAACCTTACTCCATGGAGGGTTGATGATCTGGGAGCGTGGGACGAGCCCTCCGCATCTTTGTAGCTTAAGCTCGGCTTCAGTCGCTCAGGTTCGGGAGCTCATAACCCAAACCCCTAATGGAGGGTTTTAAGGTTCTGAGGATCTTCGGCTTGGCTGTACGGTTTAAAGGGCTTGCCTGATAATTCTTCAATCCCAGTCGGCTTGGGTAGTTTAGTCTATTCGTCGTTAGTCTATAGGAACCACCACACCCCCCATCCCTCGCAAGAAAACAACCACACAAACGCTGAGGGACTCTTGGCCTCTTCGCCCTCATCTCTGGGCATTAAGAGTAAGACGACTTGGGGTATTTTGGATTCAAGGTTTATAGAAGATTTAAGGATGCATGCGGGTTTTGGGATTCAAGGTCTAGGGCTTTGGGTTTCGGACGTCGCTTCGGGTGTAGAGTCGAGGGTTCAGGGGGGTGTAGGGCTGATGCTGCTCAGATCGATCCTGATGAGTTTGGCCAGGAGACCCAGAGGGGCAGACCCTCACCGCAAAATCGCTCCGATAAGCCATCCTGGCAGGGAGTGTTCTCTGTTGACTGCGTTTGGATCGGCGCTGGACAGACAAGGTCACGAGGGAAGCATGATGAAGATCCTCAGTCCTCCAATTCCTTTGCAATGAAGTACTTATTATGAGAGTTTGCGAATATAGGGAAACCAAATATTGCACCCTATACATAGTAGGATCTTTATTATAAGTACCCCAAAGCAAGGTACCCCTAATTTTCGGAAACTCCCGTATACTGCATATTGAAGACGAGGGCTGTGCAAACGGAAGAGCCAAGGCGGCCTGGTGCATGTCTGCAAGGATGTAGATGCCATAGGACGCTGCCTGGCGTGACAGTTTAGGGAAAAAAGATTTAGGGTCTAGGGTTTAGGGGTTTGGGGTTTAGGGGTTTAGGGTTCAGGCCTTAACTGTAGGCTCCGACGACGGTGAGAGTTTGATGCCAAGGTCTTGCCAGCGTGTGGTTTCGAGCAGTCCGGGTAGACATTCTCGAGGCGGGGGCATATGCATATACACGATGTGCACAAATACATAGTGTACACACACATATTATTATAACCTATGTTTAACTCTATGTGTACCGATCTGTCTCTATAACAAACAAACATACATACGCATGTACATACTACATACTTCATTACTCACATGCCATACATACACACTCACATATAGATGCATATCTATCTATCTATCTATCGATCTATCTATCTATCTCTCTATATATATATATATTATAATGTGTACACGCTCATAGTCATTCGCATATGTAGGTACGTAGGTTTGCAAGCTGTATCCAGGTATGTAGGCATAATATACATTCTCGTCCACCCTACACAAACCGCTTTAACAGGACACCTACGTCAAACCGGATGCGCTTCGAAAATATATGGGGTCCAGCAGCTCGTAATGGAGATGAAAAGAGTCTAGGCTCAGGGTGTAGACTGAGGCTATTGAGGCACAAGGATTGCATTCGGGATGCGGCGGGAGTGCTATCACTTCATCTCAGCTGGGCTGTGAACAAACATTTTTTGCCCTATGTCGCCTATATGCCAACCACATCGCGGCGAAATACCAAACCCACTGCCTCCTTGGCCAGATCAGTGACGATCTTGAGATACGTCTCGTTGTACACACCTGCATGGAAGTTGAAGCAGCATCCCGTAGAAGGGAGGGAGGGGCTTAAGTTACATAGCAGATTATCATAGGGTTTGAGGTGTAGGGTTCAGCGGTCCGATTTACATAGGTTGAACATGCCTGAGCATGTTCATGTCAATGTCAGTTTAAGTGCGTGCGCTTTTGAGTGTGTTTCTGCGTCTGTGTGTGCTTCCGCTTCTGGGGCAGTCCCAGACTAAGCCTTGAGACCCTAAACCCTAAACCCTAAGAGTGCCTTTTTCCTTCAAGGCAAATGGACGGCGCCGGAATCCTCGCGAGCAGGTTTTCGGGGAGCGGACTGCATGGCCCAAGCAGATAGCGCAACGGTTGCCAATACGGATACCACCTAGGGTTTAGGTTTAGCGTTTAGGGGTTTAAGGTTTAGGATTTAGGGGTTTAGGGTTTAAGGTTTAGGGTTTAGGATTTGGGGGTTTAGGGTTTCTGAGTAGCCCCTTTATAATAAGGGTATCCTTTTCCCGCTATTCGGTGTTAATAGTAAAGGGACCCTAGAAGAAAAAGGGCAAAAGGGTACTACTCAGGAAAACCCTAAACCCTAAACCCTAAAAACCTAGCCACCCAGATGAACATCTCAGGATCACCCGGATAACCAAACTGGCCGCAGAGCTCCGCCAGAAGGTATCCAGCCACCAGGCTAGCAGTGAAGATCGTGACCATGAGCCTTGGTATTCATTTAGTAGAAGCCCCTTACAGGTGGGTAGTTCTTCTTCCATAGTACTCCCATAAGACCCCCTTTACATTATAGGAGTGGTATGGGAGGCTTCTGGGAAACTACCCACCTAATAACTACCCACCTGTAAATGGCTTAGATTTAGGGCTTAGGTTTTATGGTTTAGGGTTATTAGGGTTAGTAGGGGAATGAAGAAAACAGTGGGGTTTGCTGTGGATCTTAGAACAAGTGTTCCTATGCATGTCTCTGTCCACTGCTTTACGTTTCAACAGCCAGGCCTACGTGCCGCGTTCTCTGACTCCGAAGCGCGCAGAGCTGCAGGCCAGGCGATCAGGGCTAAGAGGAAGAACCACTTCATGAGGGTGTAGAAGCCTGAAGATTGCCACCGGGATGGCTTTGACTGGAATGACCAGACCCTCCTATTTGTCTCATAGCACTGCGACTATAGTTCCGGTAGAGGGGTCAAGTAATGCGTCTTCTACCGAGTCTTCCTGCAATAGCTCTCAATGCAAGCATGCCGTATGCTTAATGAGAACACAACCAGGTTTTGGGAACAGGCGGCCGTGCTTTGACCAGTTCGACAGCTCATGTCGTGGCGTCACCCAGTCGCTCGGGTAATAGAGACCGCCAAACAGACGCCAGTCCTTAACCTTCCCATCGCCCTCACAGATCGGCGCCAGCATGCAGCGCGTCAAGAAACCACCCGGCTCACAGAGGCTGCCATCGATGCAGTGAGAGATTGAAAGGAAACCTTCGGCCCCGGTTTAGGGTATAGGGTTGTTTCGGGGTTTAGGGTTTAAGGGTTTAGGGTTTAAGGTTTAGGGTTTATCAATGCAGTGAGAGATTGAAAGGAAACCGTCGGCCCGCTAGACGTCGCTCTCATGCAACTCGTCCCTAAGGATCCATGTACCCAAGTGGTATATACTTTAGGGTATTATACCCAAATGGTATATACTTTAGGGTATTAAGTACCTAATACAATGGTACTTGGACCCTTTAGGCATTTTGGGATGTCTAAAGGAGTGCTTAAAGTCAGGTTTTTGAGTCTTGCCGCTCTGAAGATAGCCGAGCATCGCCAGAGCGGCACTGCAGTGAACCGGGTTGGCAGAATGCCAGCCATTAGCACATCCAGCAAGAAGGTTAAGATGCTGGGGGCTAAAAGCCTAGGTTCTTGTTAACTTGAAGAAACCTAGAAGAGAAACCACATATTGTTTACTATAGAGCCCTATTATGGTAACTTAAACTGTTTCTAAAACCCTAAAGCCCTAAACCACAGACCCCAGTTATGCTAAGTGAAACTGAGCCCCGTAACAAGATCCTGGAAGTCTAAGCCCTATAGATCCCAAATCTGTTCCCTGACAAGATCCTAGGAGCTTGTGGTATAGCGGCCATAGGTTCAAGACGGGGATCAGGTTGCGCGACCACACGCACACGAAACCAAACTCCAACATCTTGAATCCAGCTTCTACCAGAGACTCATGAAGCTTCTTATAGGAGTAAAGGTCCCCATCCATTTCGTAGATGATCATGCGAAGCTCCGGTCTGGAGAAAAAAGATGGGAACTGCCGGAAGATGTTTGGTAGGCAGCCCTCGCAATCGGCAAACAGCACTGCAGGCGTGCCAAACTTGGATGCCAAGTACGGCAGGCTGAAACAGCTCTCAACGTTGTAGCTCATTCCTTCATAAGACATCTGGCGGGGAAGACGTATTGCAGGTCCCGTGTCACTTTGGAGCTCTTCGTCCACTCCGTAAAATGGCACTTCCTGAGGGCAATGAGATGAGTCGGCGACCAAGCCGTTCACCACATGGACGTCTCCGACCTCATTGCTCGCTAAGTTTTCCTTAGTCTCGCATGCGCCAAATGCACTAAACTAAACATCACTAAGTTTACTGGAAGCTTCATCCTGCTTAGACGGAATGCTTCGATGTAACCTTGCTGATTGCACATCAGGTATCTCGGGCCTTGGGTAGAACCAGGGTGTTCGGCTCAATGCAGACGGTTCCGTTCAAGTTTCCGGACAGCTTGGCGATGAGGATGCACGATGTGCCCATGTCAACCCCTAGATTCCACACTCTTTCACCTCGTCGGATATACGAACTCAACTGGTAACCTTCTTGCGACTCGTGAACCTGGCTAGACAGAGATTCATTGTGCCTGTCGCGCAGTTCGAAGACAGGTATGCGGGGAGGAGACGTCCTCCAGTTCAGCAGCAAAAACGGCAAGATGAGGACCAGGACAGGCACAAGCCAAATGGCACGAGGTGGACATGCCATGATCTAAAGGTCGCCTTGCAGCAGATTGCAAAATTACATGAGTGCCTAATATGTTGTCTAGTTTGTCCCATGCTGCAGGCAGCCGGAGCTTCTACTGAAGGAAAAACATACTGAAACATGATATCACATACCATGTTAGACTGCAATCTACTATGCAGCAATCCAGGCTATAGAATGCCAGACTATACTTGAGCATACGAGTTTATCCAGGAGGTATGAGTGTGTGCGTGCGGGTGTGTGTGTGTGTGTGTGTGCAACTTGATCAACCCCCATAACAGCACTGCTAGCAAGCGCGCGAGAGAAGTGGCTGCAGAACGGTCCGACTCCTGCGTCCCAGAGATCCCTCGCTCAGGAGTGCAGGAAAACGAAAAGGGGCTGGTTTCTACGGAAGACCCAAAATTGCGACTCTCAAGCTATACCCTAAGATGTGCTGATCATGTTACTACGGATGAAGACAACGACGCTAGCATGGCGATGGATAATATGGTGTTCAAGCTAGTGCATGATGACGATGTGGACGGTGACGATTGGGCATAGCGTAATGATTTCAAAGGCATTCGGAACTCAGATCTTAAGTGTCTCAATCCTCATGCCTAAACCCAATGCCTTACCCCTAAGCCGGCATGTATTGTCTGGACAAGGCCTCGCTGTGGTTCCACACCGGGCCACATGACACCTCGTCAATCAAATCTCTGCGTTGGTGAGTGGTCTAGCTTTTCGAGTTCAGGGCGCATTTCATCAAGGGCGCTCAGCTAGAAAAGGATTTCAAGCATACTGGGCAGGCACTTAGGAAAATGTCAGAAACATGAATCATGCAAAACGGCGTACTTACTGCAAGTCTCGTTCAAATATATACATATCTATATATACACATGATGTGAATATGAACATTGGTCTTTCTCTCCCTCCCCCTCTCTCGCTCTCTCTCTCTCTCTCTCGCTCTCTCTCTCCCCCCCTCTCTGTCACAGTATATACACGGCAAAAATATGTACATCGCAGAACAGCTTCACAGACACATCTGCTGAGGGACGTGATTTATGCTTATCTCTCCATCTCTGTCGCTCTCTCTCTATCTCTCTCTCTCTCTATATATATATATATCTGTCTCTCTCTCTCTCTCTCTTGCCCCCTCTCTCTCCGTCTCCCTCCCTCGCTCCCTGGCTCCCTCCCCCGCTCTCTCTCTCTCTCTTTCTCTCTTTCTCTCTTTCTCTCTCTCTCTTTCTCTCTCTCCCTCTCTCTCTCTCTCTCTCTCGCTCTCTCCCCTCATCTCATCCTTAAATATCGCCGTGCTGACGACTGACGGAGCCACCGGATTCTCAAAACCCACCGCTGCCAAAAAAACTATCCTCTCTGTCAGTCTTCAGCCCAAAGGCTTCGACATACCGCCCCTCTCACCTCCTTCCCACGCCATACTGGACTCAAGATCATATCATCAAGCCCCGAACCATGTTCGCCTAAAGCCCACCTACTAAATACATGTGTTGATGGGCACCCGTGGGAAACATCCTACTGCATTAACTGGCTTAAGTTTCGAACTGGGTTGGCTTAGTGTTCATCCGAAAACTTTGGCCATGTGAATGACCCCCGGACGCCAAGAGTGAAAGGACGCTGGCCAAGCCGACTCTCCCAGACTTCCCAGCCCACCCCCCAAGCAAAAACCTAGTCAGAGCACTATGGCCTCCTGAACTTGCACGTTTTGAATTCCATGTGACGGGGTCTCGCAGGCAAAACTTTTGAACAGCGAAGACTCTAAACTCCGATCCGGGTTTGTGGTCGCTGTAGCCTGTGGCTTCAGGGCATTTTTTTTGGATAGAGCTTTTGTAATATAGTGGCCCTAACAGTCAGACCAGGGTTCTGTGGCATGTCACACTATAATTATGGTAAGGAAACTGCAACGGAACAGAAATGACTAGGCTTCTATATTACCGCAAGCCTGACACCTTGCCAGGAGCATCCGAAAACAAACAAACAAAAAAGCTACGCCCCGAGCGCGTTTAACCTCTACGTCCCAAGATCAATCAAGATCACTACCCCCCCAAACCCTAAACTCCGAACCCTAAGCCTTACACCCTCAATCTCACTCTTGTAGATTTTTTT
>BGNK01002566.1:15651-73796 GCA_003297005.1 Symbiodinium sp. clade A Y106 | reverse complement strand
CCTCCCCCCGAAACCCTAAACTCCACCCTCCCGGCTCTCAAGAAGAGGTGGCCCGGCCTAGGCGAATTAAGTTGAGCCCGGCCGATCGCATCATTCGGAAATCCTTGGATTTCGGACCCGGGGCTTTGGTAACACAATGGATTTAGGGTTTAGGGTCTAGGGTTTAGGGTTTAGGGTCTATGGTCTAGGGTCTAGGGTTTAGGGATGATTGCAACCTAAAAGGTTAGGTCAGGGTTTAGGGTTTGGGGCTTCGTTCGTTCGGGGTTTAGGGTCTAGGGTTCAAGCAATAGTTCCAAAACCAGCACCAGTGTTGGTGGATGATGGACACCGTGGTTTGTAACTTGGTCGTGGTGGTCGTCGTTGTGGTCGCTGTCATCCCGAAAGCAGATGCTGAATCCTCTTTAAATTAATGATATCATATATTGTCACTATTTTGACTACGATTACTATTACTACGGTTCTACTCTGGTCACGATTACGACTCCTAACATCATTACTCTGTTATTCTGGGTCTTGAGATGAGGGAGGCTACAGCTCTAAATCCCAAGCCAGGCAACGCTCCTTCGAACTGAAAACCTATACTATGTTTAGGGTTCAGGGTTTAGGGGCCCTAAGCCCTAAACCCCAAATCCTAAGCCCTGAAACCTCAACCCTAAACTCTGAAGCCCATGCCGCCAGCGGTCCTCGGCTGTGAGTGACGTCATCGGGTCAAAGCCCTCCCTAGACGGAATCCAAGGAGGGCCCTTCCTCAAAGATTCGGTGGTTCAGGGCTTAGGGTTCCTGGAAAAGCGGCCCTTTAAGAGATGCATAAGTGAGTTCTATAATTTTGGAGGCGAGTCTGATTAGAACAGGGTTACTTTGAAGGGCGTCTTAAACTTGAAGGATTCATAATAAATGAGTTCCATGATTCTGGCGGCCTTGATAATCAACATAGTGCTTCGGGGTAATTGTAGTAAGGAGCCCCGCAAGGAATAGCTTTGGTACTCACTCCAGTCCCTATACTGGGAAGAGCCGTAGGGCCGCATGCAATATTAAGGACCTCAATAACTTGCAGGGGGTTTACCCAAAGACCCCCAAACACCATCAAATTTGGTACTTAGTCAGTATTTGGGCCCGCAGATTATATACTATACTATTACTTGGGCCCTTTGGGTTGTAGATATAGGGTGTCTGCAAGGGTCTTCGAAGGGCCTGATAAGCTTGTTGGTGCTACCAGTATTCGCTTCTGTTTATAGCCGTAAAATTTGGAGTAACAGTGCACATAAGCTTGTTGGTGCTACCAGTATTCGGTTCTGTTTATAGCTGTAAAATTTGGAATAACAGTGCGGGCTTTTACTGTCATATGCTTACAGGAGGACAATATGGGTAGCCGATGACCAATTATTCGGACCTGCATAGTACCTCACATGCTGAACTGCCAGAGCCAAACTTGTTGAAACTTTGGGTTTGCCATATATTATTCAGGGGTTTAGGGTCTACGGCCTCCGCATTCCTGCGACAGGCATGGGCTTAGTGCCCGATAGGAAACAAAACCTAAAATTAAAACCAAGCCTTCTAGAACCTGGCCAGTAAGCGCTGCCACCCTCAACCAGCGAACCTGAGACCCTCAGCCCTATAAACCCTAACAGTGAACACCGAAACGAAACCTATCGATCACTTGCAGTTTGAACGCTAAGCCAACATGGAGTCTATTGATGTTCAACGACATTTAGTGACGCATCCCTAAAGCTTCAAGCGGAATACCCTGCGACCCTGACGCCTGAAACTCGGGCAACTTGTCTGTTGATGTTCAAACCACGGGCATGCTCCAATTACAACACACTGGCGAAAAGAACTCCCCAAACCCGAATCGTAAAGACCCCAGCATTACCAAGCCCCCAAGCGTCGAAAATGCACAAACCCTTGACACTGGGAACCCCGTGTCCACAACCAGACTTAGGCAATTCAGGTGCCTGTTGGAAACATCGAGTTGATCGCATCGCATTCAGGCTTAGGGTGCACGCCATGCAGATGGCAACGATTAGGGTTTTCGGTCCGTCCTAGCTTCAACCTCTCTGTCTCTCTTTCAAGCCCAAGCGTCACTATAGCATTGGTGCCGTGGAAAAACCGCTCTCCTCATTTCAAAGCACAGACGGCTTTGGGATTCGAAGGCCAAGTCTTGGAATGGGAGAAGCTAAATCCCCACACCGGCAGCCCATGTCTCTGGATCCATCGAATGAAAACAGTATATATACTTATACATAGCTAGCTAGCTACTAGTAGCCCTACAAATGCACAAACATGCATACGACATACATACCTACGTACGTACGCACGTACCTACGTGCGTATTTCGGTCTGTATTTACGTATGTATGTGTATGCATACATATGCATATAGCAAACAAGTGTGTATGTACATTTGTGTACACATGTATATGTGTATGAAACATGTAAAGGTATATGTGTATGCTTATGTAAATATGTATATGTGCAAAAACCAATTCGTACTGCACCATGCGATAATGTGTGACCCTATCTGTATGCCCACCTGTCCTTCTGTCCGTTTGTAGGTATGTAGCACGTGTGCATGTATATCACGCAGCTGCATGTACTCTTGAAATGTATGTACGCATGCAACGTCTGAAGTGACTGTGCTTGCCAGATGCACATATGCACATATGCATATATGTATATGGACATATGCGTGTATGCATGTGCATTTGTACGTGTATTGTTGCATATACTATCACCCATGCTGCACAGCATTCAATGCAGATTCGCTGTTGTTGTTGTTGTCGTGGTTGCAGCCCGCCTCGGCTTCTTTGTCGGAGACAAAGATTTCTTGTCGAAGCCGACATGCTCACAACAATACCGACGAGAACCGATATCTTGCGTATTCTTGAAACAACCGTGTGCATAGCTGCATATTATTGACATCGTCACTAACATTATGTTGATTGTGGTGGTTGTTCCTGTTTGGGTGGAAACCCCGCTGAAGACCACTAAACCCCTCTGCTGCTGTATTTCCATGCTACAGTCAACCCTAATTGTAAGGCCTAAGCTAGACCCCGTATATAAGCCCTCTAAAATCATTGAAGGTGCCCCTCGAAAGGAATTCCTGCTTGTGACATATTATAGCTACATGCACCTTTACCGTTTCTATTCCCTGCTGAAGACGAAGACTTCGGCAAGGAGCGCCCCTCGGCGTCCACGAAAGAGCGCCTTGGTGCTTATCCATGATAGACGAGCCTTAACAGTACGTTAGAATGAAAGCTGTTTATAGTGATCCAGTATTGGAGCCTTAAGAACTCGAATAGGGTCTGGAGGTATCCTCGTAAACATTGAGGGACTGGCTTCGGTTTTGGAGCTCGTTGACCATGTCGCCGGATGATACAAGAATGTCCTGTAACAAACGTCTGAGCCACCGTTACTACTCTTTCCACTAGGAGTGAGAAGACTTACCGTGATGCTTCTGCTAACCTGTGCTACTACTCCCACCACCACGACAACAACAACTACGACGACGACTGGTACCACGTCCGACTGCTACTGCTACTGCTACTGCTGCTAGTGCTACTACCCTTGATAGCCCTTGCTGCTACTACTAACAACACTGCATCGTCCGCAGCTCCGTGAAGAGCGTAAGATGTAGATCCCTCATAAGCCCTGAGCCTTGAGCCTTGAGTCACGCCGGATTTCGGCAGAGCGACTACTACAGGCGCCTTAACGGGCATTGGGGCATACTATGCTGTAGCTCTAATAAGCAACCCCAGCATACCCCTGGTGCTTACTTCGGCCCTTATAGTGCCCGAAAGGATCCGATAAATCTCTACCTGCACCGTCGTAGGTTGAGCCCTGCATCGAACGCGATGCCCGTTTATCACAAGCTACCAGTACCGTTACAACTCGCGTTTTAAAGCAACTGGTACTGTATCCTACTATTGCCAGGATTCGCAGCTACTGGTATCATTACGACTCACTGATGTCCGTCTTGTTTTTGATGCTCTGGTTGTTCAATTTGGCAGCTAGAGCCTCCGACAGTTGAAACCATCAGCCTCATTTCATTTCACAAATCAAGAACCACCGGCTCGAAAAAAAAACTAGACTAAAACCCAAAGCCCAGACGCCAAACTCCCAAACACTACGCCTCAACGCTTTAGGCCCGAAACCTAAGCCCTAAACCCTACACCCTACATCCTAAACCTAAACTCTGAACACTAAGCCCTAAACCCTGAACCCGAAGCCCTGAACCCTAAACCCTAAAAGGCCAAGCGGCTTTCCTGTCTCACGCCGCCGAAGGCGCAGAGACGGCAGCGCCACTACAAGCCTGAAGGGACCGAGGCCAAAGCTTTACATCAAGCTTTAACCCCTCCACACAGAACATGTGTATATGTATGTAAGTAGGTAGGTAGGTAGGCATATGTATGTAAGTAAGTATGTATGTATGTCTGCGTATGTATGTAAGTATGTATGCATGCATGTATGTATGTATGTGTCTATATGCGTACATGCACATGCACATGTATATGTGTATCTGTCTGTGTATATATATATATACACATGCATACGGATGCAATAAAACCTGTTTACACATCCACATATCTACATGTGTAGAAAGAGAAACGTACGAGATGCTTCGTGTGCTTTATGATCTACAGGTTTGGGTTTCTAGGGTTTAACGTTTAGGATTTGGGATTGGCAGAGGAGCCTAGCATATTGGGAACACGGCCCTCGTTGGATGGTACCTTACCTACTCCAGGTGAGGTTTCGGGGCCAAGCTTGGCCCCTTTTCATGCGCATGTGGGTGGTTGTCAAAATTAGGGGTGCCGTATTATAATAAGGACCCAAAGAGGGACCCTAATATTGACAACCACCCATGTCACTCATCAACACCTTGTCTAAAGCAGCAACAGCAAGAGAGGTGCAGGTCATGGTAATCGAGCAAATCAAGCTTCTGCGACAGTGATTTCAAGAGTCCTTTAGGATTCGGCACAATGGTTGTCACTACCACGGCAAGACTGCTGGAGAATCGCAGAAGTTGCTAGACTTCTGACACTGGTGGTGGGTATGTATGGATAAACCAAAGCAGGATCAAAGGCAGAGGCGATAGTACTATCAGACTCGTATGGGCGAGGCTGACAGGCCTGCTTTACGGGAACGATGACAAGAGAGCAGTTGTACCAGTAGCACTGCATGGGATCCCACGGTACACAACAACGGCCTTCTGTCGACTGCTGCAGACAAGGCGCGGGCAAAGTATCAACAGTTTCCAATGGCAGCACGCCATGGCTGGGACGAGTTCCCGATTGTAGAGACCAGGCACAGGCGGGAGACAACCCGGCCGTGCATACTCGGTGTCTGAGGCTGCTGGGAGACTCGCCTTCATTGCTTAAGCCTCTTGGGTGAAAGGCTGGTCCCGTCATGCAGAACATAGGGGATTTCCGCAGTAGGCTACGAAGCTGCGGACGAAGATGCATGGATTGCAGGCTTGAGTATAAAAGGCCAAAGGCCCCGGAAGGGTGCACACCTCGCAGAACTCTGTGTGGCTGCATGGTGTCCGTTCCAGGTGGCACGAGACTCGTCAAGACGTAAGTCTGCCAAGACCCTAAACTCTGGCAACACATAGCCCGGTACCGCTGGCGGCCTGCCTGGGAGTCGAAGACTCCTTCCAGCTGGATGTCAAATTGCGACGATAGTGCCGACCTCTAGAAGCACCACATAGGATGTCCACATGCGAAAACCCCAAGGGTCCAAGTACCTAATAATCATATACTCTCCCAAATCCTAACCTACATAACTACTATCCTAAAACCCAGTACCTAATTATTGGGTCCTTTGGACCCTTGGGGAAACAGAGCCGACCTCTAGAGACATCGCCTTGTTTGGCTAACTGACGAATTTCCCAAGCCTTAAGGACGAAAAGACCCTTAAAAGTAATGGCCCTGTACCCTTATACTATAAATCCCTATATGGTTCATGAACCTTAAACCCTTTAGGGTTCATTTCGTCTTTAAGGAGTATACCATTCATGTTGTAGTTCCCCCCACTTCGCGGGTTCATTGTAGTAATCGCTAGATGTTACGCACACATGCTTGATGCTGCTGCAGGAGGATCTCAGCCGAGCTGCTAATGCAGCCTGAGGTGCTTGCAATGCCAATTCTATCATTGCCACTCTTTCAGGGTGCAAGTCTCGAATAACAATGTACTCCTGCCATGACTACGATCCTAACCAAGTAACTGCCTGTTCATTAGTCAGGCAAAAATTGGAGACCTGATGAACTGCCAAGATCAATCAGACCACAAAGTACCGGCGATAAGCATAGCAGCAGCAGCAGCAGCAGCAGCAGCCGTGCAATGAAATCACTGTGACAGACTGTGGTAGAGTGACAGAGGCACCGTAAGCGACGGGAGCCGTAATACAGAGAACCATCATAGTTTCGAAGTGCGAAATCATGAGGCCAAGACCTTACACAACCTTGAACATCCGTTGGCCCGAACAAGGACACTAAGGCTTGAGATGTGTCGAAACCCTAAAGCCCTAAGTGAAAACATAAGGAGGTTTAGGGTTTAGGGTCTCTGCATGGCCTTGAAAGTATGACTTGTGACTCTGGGAGTAGCAGAGAAGGAGTGACAGCCTTCTTCACCAAAGAAGCTTGCAAACACCTGCGGACCGATTTAAAGGTGACAGTCAGAAACCCACAACTTCCAGGGTCCATTACTGTATAATTTTGAAGGTTCGTCTCACTGGCTGGAGGGAGAGGGACTTCGTTGCTTCTTCTCTGCACTGCTTGCATGCAGCAGCAAAGGGGCATGGACCTGCTCCATGGAGCAATACTCCACAAACAGACTATAAGTCCGTTAAGACACATGCTCACGCGATCACAATCGACGATTTTTCTGGCACTTGCAGTCGTCTGCATGTGTGTCCCAACGAGAGACGGCGCGACCGAAATTCTGCATGAACTCGGCAACCCGCCCCGTCGCCTGCATGAGGTGTTAAGTTTGGGGGCTCGGGTTCAGTGACAATAACGACAATGAACACTAACGGTATCCATAGAAAAAGAAAAAAGTAACAGTAATGGTAAGGGTAACAGTACAATTATTAGCACTTGTGATAGAAACAGCCATTACAAGAGCAAGAGTATGTAACAGCCGTAGACAGTAATGTTAGGAACAATCATGATGAAAACAACAATGCCAACACAACTAAAACTAAAACGAATATTCATACTTGTAATAATGGTAACAGCAGTCGCAGTAACAGTCAAACGCAGATGATAACAACGGGTTCGACGACAATCAACGTGCCAAAACACTTACTTGCGGTAGCCAAATACCAGCGACCACAATACAACGAACAAGCCCTACTGCATCCGGTCCTGCAAACTACGACCAAACCCGACGCGCGCGCCTGCTAAGCGTCAACACCCACTCCGACTGCTTTACGCCTATAGGCCTATAATCACTTGGCAATCCAGGCAAGTTGTGGCTATGGTGCGAAAGCCTCTAAACCGAGTTGCAATCTGCATAGGTGTTGGGCTACCTTCCGCGCTCGAGTCCTTCTCCTGAGCTCTTGTTGTAAAAAACTTCGGCTCAGTTTTCGTACCACAGATAGCGCATTGTTTAACTTATTCTCCTAAGACAAGATAGAACTGTTGAGCACAACATATGCAACCCTACCAAAGACCCTCTACCACCTTATCAAAACAACCAACAGGCCAACAAGCGCCCAGTCTCTGCGCCAGCATGGAGCAACAGCTTCACACATCTGAGGTCGCACTTGCGAGTTGCGATGAACAGCCTCACTGCTGTCGGGTTTCTGAAGCTTTGCGGAGATTTTGCACAGTTTGACGGGCTCCCTATAATCAAGGAACATGTTTCTGCATTCCTCGCCGCTCGACGGTTTTGCAACAAGAACAACTGTTGAGAGCCGCGCCGAGATGATTTGACAAGTCTGAGTTTCCCGGAAAAGAGAGCGCCCCTGAACCCTGTACCCAAACCCTTAGGAGCGCCACAGGCCTCAGAGTTTGCATGATTGGATAACTTGAGGCGCTGCAATAGGGACATCAGGCAGCCAGCTAAAAGCTTCTCTAGGGTGTCTTTTCTTCAATCAACTTCCTCAGCACCTCCTGTCAAGTCTACGATGTTCTGCGGCGCAGGCGAGGGCTGTTCAACTGTATGCTTTACCCCTTTAATTAAGCCATCCTGATGCGGACAAACCTCCGAAAGCCCAACTGAAACCCGGCCATGTATATGCGACAGTGATCGCGCGAGAGCACCCTCGCTGAACTCACTTGGTATGGTGACCCGACCACGGGTTCCATGTGGAGCGGCTGCAGTCTAGCAAGCGATCACTTCAAGCACAAGATCACAAGATGAAGATCATGAGGAACTGGGCCCCGACGCCGAAACTTTGACCTAAATCCTAAAGCCCTACAATCATAGGCCCTGGAACCCTATCAACCAGTACACACTGCTGAAGCTTCTTTGAGCACGGCAGCGCGGAGACACCGTGGGAGCTGCAAATATTGACATCTGCCTGGGCTGCTGTTAGGGACCTCGAGGGTTAAAGGTTCCGGATTGATGACTCAGGGTTCTGTTGGGGGAAAGCATTCTTACATTGGGTTTCAGAAAGCCAGGGATTTTTTGCTAGGCAAGGTGAAACCTCTATAAACCCTAAGCTGAGCTTAGCCCAACCTAAACCCAAACCCATCCTAAATACAAAGCTCTCGAAGAGCCCTAAACCCTAAACCCTATCCCATCCTAAATAAAGCTCTTGAAGGGCAACCAAAGCGCCTTTGCCTGGAGGAGGTAGTCAGCCAAGTCGACACTGTTCTGTAGCACTGCCATTTGGAGTGGCGTTACCTTTTGGAGGCTGTCTGGGGGGTTTAGGGTTCAGGGGTTTAGGGGTTTAGGGTTTATTATAAGATGGTTTAATGCTGAGGGCTGAGGGCTTTTGTGGCCTTTGGGGTTTGGGATATATGTGGCGTTACCTTGCAGGCTGTTGGGGGCTTACAGAGATCATTGGGCATAGGGTTTAGGGTATACTTCCCCAATAAAGCAAAAAGTTCCAAGTTTCAGACTAATACCAAGTTTTATGCACCCATAACCGTAAGGGTTAGGTGGTATTGGAGAACTAAGCTGCAGCACAGAATTCAGAGATCTCGGCCACCGAGCACTCGGCAACCATTGCAGTACAGGGGAGCATGTGGCTCTGGCAGTTTACATCTGCACGAGCCTGAACCAAGGCGCGCACGATGGAGAGATTGCTCCTGAGTTCCCCGGCAGCCCGATTGAAAACAAGCATTCCCTGTGTTTGGGTAGTGAGTTTCAAGATGAACTCCGAAACAAAAACTAGAAACAGTGATACCACTGGGCAACCTGGACCTAGGCACACAGCGCAGGCCACGACCAGGGGCGACAGGATCTTTGTGGTACCAGAGGCGGTAAGGGTGTACTGAGCATTGGGGTCTGCAGGCACCTCCAAGCTTGACAGGACACCATCATAGTCCTCTTCGGAGATAGCCTTGGGCCCGTGCTGCGGGGAAAGATCCCTTTTAAGGGCTCTCGTTTCAATGATAGGAGGCCTAGACCACAAGATTCTTCAAGATGCAAAACAGATCCCTAACATTGCCCAGGGAACCGACATAAGCTGCTGGCTCGCCGACGTAACGTACGGAAGCACTAGGATTTGCATCTCGGAGGGGAAGCCGAGGCTGGCCCATGAACAGGATTTTGTTACCTCCTGGCCTCCGCAACAAAGTCGCAGCCTTTGAGTTGGGAGGTCCATCAGATCACTCAGATGCTGTTTCAGGGCATCCGGGAAGTCTGATCTGCCCTGTAGTGTAGCTCCTTCCACAGTCGTCACGACGTTGCCGGAGAGGCTACGAACCGAAAGCATGGCGTGAACCGTATGGCATTCTAGGTTCAGGCTTTTGGTTCCCGAAGCTCTACATCCTAGAAATCCCTGGTTTACATAATAGCAGTCAAACGAGTATAGTAACCCTTATAACTATACTGTTTGTAGTTCTCCTGATAATCCTACTGTTCTAGTAACCCTTGTAACTAAGTGCTTCACGATCCTGCGGCAAATCAACCAGCCACGGCTCGCTGAACCTACTTCGAAAGAGTCTCAGCCATCTGTATCACGAGGGCAAACGTTTTTTTTTGTGACTGCCTGCAACAAGTGGTGGGGTAAATCCATAAAATCGCCTGCATGGTCTAAGCTGAGAGCCGCGGAGGGTACATTTGGGTGTGGGGTGTGTCTGGGTTTAGAACCTGAAGCTTGAACTCAACCACGACCATAAACCCCAAACCTAGGCGACCAGTTTATGGCTTCTTCTGTGTTGCGGGCCCCAGTGGAAACCCTTTGCAAGGAACAAACCTCAAAACATGTGCTCTATCCCGACATCAATAAAGGTATACACGATCTAAACAAACTTCGCAGCCCTGCATCCCAAATCAAGGAGTGGCCCAAGCCCTAAACCCTAAACCCCTGTAAGCCCCGAAACCCTGAACCCTAAATTTAAACCCTGAACCCCAAACCCTAAGCCCCCAAACCCTAAACCCTTATACCCTAAACCGCCTGAACCTCAAAACCCGCTTTCTGGATGCCTTCTCAGGCCGCCACGAATCCTCGCGACAGTCGTGCATTACCTGGAGAGTTGCTTCGGGCCAGGAGCCCTTTGGCTTAGGGTTTAGGGGGTAGGGTTCAGGCTTTAGGCTTTAGGGTTTAGGGGGTAGGGTTTAGGGTTTAGGGTTTAGGCTTTAGGGTTTAGGCTTTAGGCTTTAGGGTTTAGGGTTCCAGGTAGCCCAACACCCCTGAACTACACCTAAACGAAGGCAACAGTCTCGAAGAATACCTTGCACCTTTTATCTTTCGAGGCATACCGTTTCAACGGCTTACTTGAGGAATATTGAGTATTCCTATAGTCTCCATTGTAGTTCCTTTTTGGGGTTACCTTATAGGATCCTAATTATATATCTGGTTAAACCAAAAAAAGGAACTACAATGGAGACTATAGGTTGAGCATCCTGAGCTCGCCAGACTCGTTGAGGTTGAGGGTAATGTGGGGGTGAGAACCTGATTAAGAAACCTTGGGCCTTTATTCGGGTTCCTTATATGAATCCTACTACATTGGGGGTTATAGGGCCAGGGTTTCTACATTAAACTTGTTCGATTTATAAAGGCTTCGGGAACTCGGGTGTGGGGGTATAGGGTGAACCGCCAAGCAAGCACAGTTTGGGATCTTTGTGCCAGGGGGGGGTTTCTGTTCTGATTCCTACTATGGGTGCCAAGTTCACTGCGCCTAATACAAACCCGCGCGCTGAGGTTGAAGCTTAACTTAAGGAGCAGAAGCCGATGCAATCCCTTGAATACTAAAAACGTGGCTCCTGTGAGGGGATTACTCTAGGGGCCTTAATAATTAGAATAGGGTTTTGGGGCCCATTATACTATCTTGATCAGGTTCGTAGCTCAGAGCAGCCCGCAGTTACGAAGTGAGAACTCTGCAAAGCTGGGGTTGGCGAACGCTTAGCTCTACCCGTGGGATGGTAAAGATTCAGATTTTTATGGGGAATGTAGGGCCGAGGTGAAGCCTAGCACCATAGACATGATCTCAGGCTGTAGATCTGAAATCTGAAAGCCCACACCCTGCACCGCCAAGAGCTATGGACATTTTATCTCTACCGCTGCAGCTCCGTGTCCTGCAGTACTGCTGCTACTGCCTCTCGCAGTACCACCACAACTGCCATTGAGATTTGATGATGGCGGCAACGATCAATCAAAAACAACCACCTAAACGGCCACGACTGTCTCGACACGAGTGCACGCGTGGGAAGCCTCGTGCTTCCCTATCATCCTTCCAGTTGGGGGCTACTCTGGGGCCGTGATAGCTTGAATTTTGAGTCGGGTTCAGGCGTTGTAGCACGATGATCTGGAAGTATAAGGGCATGTTATTGCTAATTGTTCAGACCCATCACTACGATTATGATTATGATTAATATGTGGATTCAGCTCTTGCTGCTTCGCTTATTATTACTGAATCCTCAAAAAGATTGCTGCTATTGATATTTCTAGCAATACCACCGCCTTTGCTATCAGTATCATTATCGTTATGGTTTTTGTCCCCATCAGTATTACGACCATCTTTATTCTTATCAACATAGCGAACCCCTGCCTTGGTAATGGCCTTGGAGGCCAGGATCGGATGAAGAGTTTCGATGACGCCCTTGCGGAGCCCATCAAACAAATAGACCTCGGCAGGTTGAGCCATACCTGTAAAGCCCCCCCCCCCCCATCAAAAAAAAAAAGGACATCGTTTCAATGAATCGTATAAATAAACCGTAAAAGGAACACAAACACAGTATGTTTTTGGTGTGTGAGGTTGGGGCTTTCCCTGAACCCTAGAATCAACAGCCAAACCCTTTCAGACCAGAGCGACAACTGGGACTTCAGGAATCGTCTTTTGGTGTGAGGCCTCTGGGACTCAGTGACTGCAGCATACCGGGATGGGGACTGTTGGATTCGGGTTCGGGGCATGCAGTTTGCAGTCTGACTTTGAGGTGTTACCGCTTCATACACACCCTGCAGCAATCTCAAGGTCACTTTTTGGAGCGAAGAGAGGCGATAGCAACAACATTTCTCCGAACCTGCTTGTGCAAGCGAAAACTTCGGAAGATTGCCGGCGCAGTTCTCGCCAGATATCGGCGTAGAATTTCAATACAATTCACATCACGGCTGGAGCGAGCTCGGGAGTTTCTCGCTTCAGAGTTTCTGGCGAGTAATTTTCGGTTCTCAATTTAAGGTCATAAGAACTAGAATTAGACTAAGGGTTTCGGTAGCAAATTTGTAGAGCAAAATAAAAATTGAAAAGGGTCAGTACAGGGTTTCCAGCTTTGGTTTGAGAAGCTCCCGTGTTCTCGTCAATGGCCCGCGGTATTTGCTACGTAGTTCTGTACACTTGAACAGAGCTGAGGAAGCCGCGGCATCGGAGCATTCCAGACGGGACTCGGAAGGCTTCAGAGTTTTGGGTTTAGGCTTTGTTAATTGTTCAAGGTCGGTTTAGGGCTTCGTTTCAGGCTGTTACCATCCGAGCGCCTTTCTGTAGACAGGCTTGTGCTCCGTTCCTTCTCAAACAGAAGGTGCAAGTGGAGTTGTTCCGGATTGGGACCCTGTCTAAAGCGACATCGCGTGTTTTCGAACCAGGTACAGTGAAAAGAGCCCAACTTGGAACAACAGCCGAAGAGCTTGCAATGGCTTTACGACTAGACACAGCTATCTGATTGCGCGACTGCCGTGGTGCAATGCAGCACTCTCGGAACTTGAGTTGACGGGCGCACTCGAGCACCATCAGCCAAACAATCGCCAGGATGCCTGCAACAGGGACCTTTCAGCGTAAACCCTCAACAAATACGTGGAAACTCTAAGCAACTTATAAACGCCATCGACTCAGTTCCGTTGGAAGGGCGCATGTTGATGCCAGCAATCAGCATCTGGAGAGCCAAACCAAGCGTCATGCCTCGGATTCTCATAAACCTTAAACTAGGTGTCGAGTCCCCAAAAAATATTTGTAATTAGGGCTGTATTTTTAACAATAAGGGGAATTTCAAAAAAAATCCAAAATCGTAAACTCTAGCCACACCGGTTTAGGGCTCAAGGTTTAGGACTCCAAGCCCCGGATCCCCTGCGACCTCAGAGCTGGAGGCTCCGAGAGCTGCATCTGTGGGTGCTGGAGGCTGGAGACTAGGGTTTAGGGTTTAGGGGTAGGGTTTAGGGTTTAGGGTTTAGGGTTCAGGGTTTAGGGTTTAGGGTCTAGGGTCTAGGGTCTAGGGTCTAGGGTTTAGGGTTTAGGGGCTCAGGATGCTCAACCTATACTCTCCATTGTGGTTCCTTTTTTGGGTTTAAGCAAATATATAATTAGGATCCTATAAGGTAACCCCCAAAAGGAACTACAATGGAGACTATAGGTAGGGTTTAGGGTTTAGTGGTTTAAGGTTTAAAAATTTAGGGTTTAGGGCTTAGGGGACTCTAATGTAGAACCCCGAGTTAAAGTAAAGACTACTACAAACTCTGAACAGTATAAGCCCCAAGCCATAGAAACCTACATAAATAGGACAAATATCCTGACGCTAAACCCGACTAAATAACAATATAAGCCCTAAGCTGCGGAGGAAGATCTCCAGCCGGGCAACAATGTAAATTAAGGGTTTGGGAAAGTTCAGGGTTTTTTTGGTTTAGGGTTTATAAGGGTGAATGCAAGGTTCAGGGTCCAAGATTATGCAACTTAAGGTTTAGGGTTGTATATGCAGTTTTAGGTTTCGGGGATTGAGGCTATGTAGCTTAGGGTTTAGGGTTCGGGGTTGTGTGGACTAGGTGTCCGGGTTTGGGGTTGCATAACTTAGGGTTTCAAGTTTATGCTTAGAGATGTGTGCTACCGCTCGGAGCGGTGCTTGGACGCCTTCGGAGACAAGTTGCAGATAAGGCACAGGGTCATAGTTTCCACCACCGTCAACGCATCTGCACTGCTGGCAGATATCTGACCAGGGCTTAGTATCATCCGGAAACATCTACACCCTGAGACCCTGAACCTCTTATTCCGAAACCTCTAGCCGTAAAACCCCCAACACCAAAGGCTAGACCCTTGGGGGCAAAGCTGAAACGACGGGTTCTCAAGCCTGATGAAGAGGCTCCTGTAAACTGCATCGCTAAGGCAATCTTCCTAGTCATCCATTTAGGGTTTAGGCGGTTTAGGCTTCAGGCCGTAGGTTTTGCTTTCATTCTTCGAACAGAGGTTTGGAGTGTACTATGTTATGACTATATAGGGGCGATAAGGCAACAGTCGTGGTGAGATTTCAGACTTATGAAGAGGCTGGGCCCCACCCTAAACCCTGAACTCTACCAGATTATAGCTATACAGAAGAAAAACCATCCGCAAACCCAAAATTTTCAGCACGAACCAGAAATTCTGCGCTCGCCATGCCTCGGGTGGTATCGTTGTGGCAGCTATGCGCAGGGTACGGAAACCGGGGAACAAGGCTCGTCATCGAAAGCCTGAATGTGGAATGTGCAATCGTTCCGGGAGGTTCGGGTCGCACTTCGGACTTCTGGCTCAGGGTTTCACGATGCCAGATGATCTGTGGGTTGAGTGCCAGGATGAAAAGATTCCAAAGTCTCCGTTATAGTAATAGTACATATGGGATACCATTGTTTGGGGCTGACATTCGGAGTCTCGTAGTTGCTGCAAATACTGCGCCCTAGCTGTTAGGGCGATCACTGACATCTGCACCCCTTTATCAACCGAACCTGCACGAAAATGGTGGTGCTGACCAAGCATGCTTCTAGTCCTAGTCCGAATATGAAAACATGAAAACATAAATTCAACAAGCCTATGGCGACACGAAGAAGACCAGGACAAGGAGGAAGAGGAGCACGAGGAGGAGGAGGAGGTGCTCTGACCCTTTAAACCGTAAAGTTACAAAACATTGTCTTGGAATTATATGAACTAAGCTATAAGATAGTATGATACTATGTTAGAGTAGTTGAGTAAGGCATATGATAATTACTATATTCGGTTAGTTTAGATTGTATACTGAATATACCAAAGGCCCTTCAAGACCTAAGGACCAGGACAAAGGACAAGGAGAAGCCCTGCCTTGACCTCCGAAGCACAGTCTGAAGCCTTGGGCGTGGCAACCAGGCGTCGCAAGGCGTCCCAGTTGACCTGTGGGCTTAGGGTTTAGATTGGGGTTTAGGGGTTTAGGGTTTTGGGGTTTAGGGGTTTAGGAGGTTAGGGTTTAGGGGTTTCGGGGTTTAGGGTTTGTGTTATAGGGGTTTAGATTGGGGATCGTCAAAGTTAAGGGGTTAGGGTCTCAACACGGTAGGAAGCAGAGGCTTCGATTGGACATCCTGACGTCGCATTGTCTTAAGTTACAGAGTTCGGAGGATGTGTTGATTAGGCGTTCCTGCGTTCATGCAAACATGATGAGCACATTGGAGTATCTTGCCCGGGGCTGGTCCAGGAAGAAGGGAGTCAGGAATATTTTGCTCAGGGCTGATCCAGAGAGAAGGGAGTTAGCCCCCAGCTTAGCATCAAAGGGATTCGGCTAGCATGGTGCGACAAATCTGCAAAGCTCTCACAAGCAAGCCTGTAGCCAAAGACCTCAGGACCCTAACAAAACACAAACACCAAAACTCGAGCCTAAATCCCAAAGTCCTATAGTACCCTTCATGAACCCAAGAAGGAACGTGAAGGAACCCCCTTAAAGGAATCAAGGACCTGGAGTCTCGGCCTAGGCTTAAACCAAAGGAAGGCCTCGGCACGCCGGCGCTGTGCCAGACGGTGATTCCATGCCTCTGGGCAAAGCTCTGCAACAGGTTTCGAGCTCAGGGCAGGGTTCGAGGGCTTTAGGGTTCAGGGTTTGGGGTTTAGAGTCTACCTTTGGCCCCCAAAACCGACCCTTTTAAGAAATTATATATAGAAACCATAACAAGGAACCCTAAACCCTAAACCTTTTTAAGAAATTATAAATAGAAACCATAACAAGGAACCCTAAAAAGGTAGGTTTTTCCGGCCACAGGTACGGCTTAGGGTTTCGGGCCATAGGGTTTTTAGGACTTTGCTGGCCGTTGGGGCTTCTTAGGGTCTCAGGGCTTCTGGGGTCGGCTGTCGGTTCTGAGATACCAGGGCAGAGAGCTTGGAGCACAGAGTTACGGGTTTCTACCTGCGGATTTTTGGACTTGCGGCTCAAGGCTCAAGGATTCAGGGTTTGGGGTTTAGGGATTTAGGGTTTAGGGATTTAGGATTCAGGGTTTAGAGCTGTAGGGTTTGGGATGTGGCTTTGAGTTGAGGTTGCGCGTGCAGTCAAGTCATTCATTCTACTTTCCGGTGGGAGCGCACGGGTTTCTGGACCTTTTTCAAACCTGAATCCCTAAACCCCTTAACCCTAAATCCCTACACCCCCCAAACTGAAACCCACACCCCAAGCCCCCGAAACCAAGGATCAAGAAGGTATAAAGGCTGCAGCAGGTTTGAAGGGCATGGGAGGTCGTGGCATTGAGGTTTGGAGTCCTCTGCGTATTTGTCGCCTCGTCCATACACCCTCAGGGGGCTTCTTGACCTTCAGCGCTCGAAAGCACTGATCGAACTCCACAGCGGACCTTTGAGTGTTACGATGATCGAAAACACTCCAACTCCTGCGAAAAACTGCCACGAATACATGTTACTCCTAGAGAGGGTGCAATCTTCACATCCTCTAGGTCTCGGCTTCAGGGTTCGTGTTACGTGCTCGTGTTGTTGGTATATCCTTGCTGCATTGGAGAACTCTACATAAGTTCATCCGCATGAGATTTACGTAATTGTACATACATACATATATATATATATATAGTATGTAACCCATCTGAAACTCACTTGGTCCCTTATTCAAGCCTTATTCGGTCATGCTCGCATTGTATACTGCTGATACTACTGTTCAGCTAGGATGACAAGTACGACTCAAGCCTGCAGACAAGCCCCCAAATAAGCTTCAAGTGTTCAGGGTACACGATTAAACCCAAATCCCAAAACAACTGCGAAGCGCCAGAACTGCGCGAAGCTTGGGCCAAACTCGGTGCCTTGGATCAGGCTGTCGTTCCGTTCCGGATTTGCGTGCAGGGCTCAATGTCTTGTGGTTGACCCAATTCTGTATTGGAGGGTCCTAACTAAACCCGCAACACTACTAGAGATCATTGAATTTGTTGGATTAAAGACGTTGGACAAAGACGGAAACTGTGTTGGTGAGCGCTGTTTGGGGTGGTTTGGGCTTGCTGGCAATTGAAAGATGGAAGATTTACCACACTTAGAGAATAAGGCTTTTAGGCGCCCCTGTAGGGCCGTAGAGCTGCGGAGCAAAGACCGGACCCTGATCTGAAACTATATCCCATCAGCACTAGACTTGCGCTAGCCTAACCGAAGCCCAAAAGACCCGTGGCCGAAATGATGTAACCATGATGCGGAGAGCCTTATAGCTGAGTACACCACCATGAACTCCGAATTCTTTCGGGGGACTCCCTGCAGCTCCAAAAGTTTACGAACACTTGACGTCTCGAAAAGCCAACCAAAGACCGGAAATTCAAAGACCCAGAAATCCAATCCCGTAAGCTTGACGCAACGAGGCCAAAAGGCCAAGCCCTGCAAGCCGGATGAACCCCATCCCCGCTTGTAAACCACATCAGCCCCGAAACCCGAAGCCCAGCCCCAATCCCAACACTCAAAGTCACTACACCCCAAGCCCCACATGTACAAAACACTCCGCAAGCATAGACACAAATACCAAGACCCCCAATACAGCTCCTTAACTCAAAACCTAAACCCCGAAGCCCCCAAGAACGAAAGACACACGCATGCTCAAAATCATGGCAAAAATCGCCCTAAACCCTAAACCCACACCTGTGCCCAAAATTACCCATAGGATTCATAGTAGTTCCTTGTTGGGATTACCTTATAGGATTCTACATATAAGTTCTACATATGAACCCCAAAAAGGCACTACTCTACGGGTATGCCCCAAAACCCCAGCTCCCAAAACCCTATACCCTGAACCATAAACTCTGAACCCAAAAAACCCTAAACCCTAAAAATCCCTAAACCCTAAAAAGCCCTAAACCCTAAACCTTAAACCCTGAACCCAAAACTCCCTAAACCCAAAATTAGGCCCCAAAGCCGAGCTGCATGATGTCGCGTAGACGACACCGGGCCGCTTCCTTGCGCCTGGTGGCCTGGCCATAGTTTCCCAAAGGGTCCTATGTTTGGGGTTTAGGGTTTGGGGTTTGGGGTTTTACGGTTTTAGGGTTTGGGGTTTGGGGGTTTTAGGGTTTGGGGTTTGGGGTTTCAAAGATTTAGGGTTTAGGTTTTGGGGTCTTAGGAGTTTAGGGTTTAGGGTCTGCGAGTGCATCCGCAACATGAAATGGTTCACGGAATATAGCGCGTTGAATGCATCGGTTCTTCCAGCAGCATCTCTCCGTCTGCCTGCAGTGGAAAAAGAGGTGCCCTTATCTACACCCTAAGTAGCAGGATCCTGAAAACGAAATCCCTACATCGCTGCCGTAAGGCCTAGAGCCCTTTCCCCTAAAACATGCTGCAGCTCCAAAGCCTTCAACCCTATGCACTCTAAATCCCTACACCAGTTCCAAAAATCAGAAAGCAACCTAAACCCTGAAACCTTATAACTAAACCCTATAAACTATAAGCCTAAACTCTAAACTCTAAAACCTACACTATAAACCCTGACTGCCTAAAGCCCTCGGTGCCTCCGTCATGATGGCCAGACCTCCACTCAGGGAATGGCAGAGCTTCGAAGCGCCTCTCACGTCCTCCACAAGCTCGGCTTTTAGGGTTTAGGCTTTCAGGTTTTTAGGGTTGAGGGGTTTAAAAGGTTTACGGATCACATCCTCCACTTCGAAGAGGGTCGTGTTAATTGGAGGTTAGGGTTTATAGGCTTTGAGTGAGCTGTTCCTCTGCCGGTCCTCGTCCTCCTCTTAACACAAGCAGGTCCCTGAAATTGTGGGGAGGTCTCTGGGTCAAATGTCTCAGGGTTGTTTTGAAGCGCGAAGGATTAGGGCCCAGTATTCTGACAAACAAAGGCACTATTTAGGACTGAGGAGCGCTGCAAGGCTTACTATAGGGATAGCAGGAGCCTGAACAATAGAAGCGGGTTGTGGCGTATACAACTCGCAAGAAATGATTCGGAACCCTGACCCTAAGGGTCCGTGTACCCAAATAGTATATACTTTGGCCTTAATGTAGTCCCTATATAGGTACTTTGGGGCCAAAGTATATACTATTTGGGTACATGGACCCTTAGGGTGAAGGATCATGTTGCTAATATTCGGCGACTATCCAGGGCCCTGTAGCTAAAGGGGGTTCAGATTACGGCCTGGGTGTTGTCCGCAGGGCAACGCATGCAACCCAAAAAATAAGTAAGGACACCATACTTTATGTAAGTAAACATATATACAGCAGTACAGGTGTATAGATATATGATCATATTTCTGAAGCTCACAGTACGACCCGAGTTCACGGCCGAAGTATCATGCGCATGTAACCCTAAGCCCTAATATAGGCGCCTTAGCAATTAGAATACGGTTTCTTCAAAGCGGTCTATAAGGGTTACTATAACCATAAGGGATCTATAATGGGTGTATAATAATTTAATAAATAGAATCGGGCTTTGAAGTGCATTATACCATAAGTATATTAAGGAACCCCCAACATAGTATAGGTAATTACTATAAACCCTAAACCTTTAACACAGCAAAGGCCCCAGTCCTCAAGGACCTCCTTGATCACCGTGGAGCACTGCATCAGCTGCCAAATGCTGGGGCCCCGCTTCAAGGTGGGATCCTCGCTTTTCGGGGTTTGAAGGCTTAGGATTCGGAGTTTAGGGCTAGAGTTTTAGGGTTTAGGGTTCAGAGTTGCAGGGTTTAGGGTCTAGGGGTTGGGCTTTAGGGTGTATGCGGTTTGGGGTTTAGGGAGGGATCCGGGAGAGATTCAGGGCATCGGGTTCGGAGCATTTTGTGGTTGTCTTTGGCTTGCGGATTTCAGGCTTTAGGGCCTTGTTGTTTTTTCAGGTTTAGGGTCCGTCTCAGGGATCTAAGGATTAGGGTCTGAGCATGTGTAGGTAGAAGAGGAGAGGGCAAGAGAGGGAGAGAGAGAGAAAAGGAACTCTTTATGTACATGCCTGTACACATTGCTATGGTACTTACCAGGTCCCAGAAACTACAATAGGGATAGTCAACACAGGGCCGACTTCCATGTTGGTAAACAATGTCCCCCCCAAGGACAGCGAAAGGACTGACGTCTGAACGCACCCAGATTTTGCCTTGGGGAATGCCAGAATGCAGTTGACCCATGGCTAGGTCAAGGTAGCCATGTTTGTCTGAAGCGTCCTCGTACTGTTACCATCATCTGCCTGCATATGTAGACATACACATACACCAAAACCAATCATGCAAGGAGACACAAGTCCCCTAAACTCTTGCCAGGGAGCCTTCGCCGTGTCACGTGCGATGTCCTCGCACACTGCAGCACGCATCCTGGGAGTAAGGCTTCTGCCAACCCTGGTCCACCAGCACCCGGGTTCAGGATTGCTTTTGGGGGTTAAGTTCTACGGTTCGGGGGTGTAGGGGCTTGGCTTTAGAGTTTAGTTCTTTAGGGCCGGCGGTTACTGCTGCATTAGCTTCACAGATGGGGTTTTGAGGATACTTTGGGTCATGACTGCAAGCAGCTAACTCCTTTCATTCAGCGCTGTGAAGCTCCGGATTCGCCGCCACGCATAATACAGGGACAGGATAATCGTGTACCAGACACACAGACAGGGCCATGATAGTGTATCCAGGCCTATGTTACTGCTGCGAGCATGCCATCGTCTCCGGCGCCTGTGTGGGCGAGGCATGCGCTTCTCTTGGAAAACAAATTGTGGGAAGCCTCAGAAAATAGGGACCTCGGGGCAGCGGGAGCCTTACTGCAACGACTTCTAAACCCTAAACTCTAAAACCTAAACCTAAACCTAAAATCTAAACCCTAAACCCTCAACCCTAGTTAAAACCTGAACCTAAAATCTAAACCCTAAACCCTAAACCTAAACCCAAAATCTGAACCCTAAACCCCCCACAAAGCAGCCATACCCTCAGCACCGAGGAGCTGGAAGCTCGGTCGCTTCTGGTGGCGGCGTCGAGCCTCGCATAGCAATAGGTGCACATAGAAATTAGAAAATGCAACATTTATGTAAATACATACATACATACATACATATATAATTATATATATATAATTATATATATACACACACGTAGTATGTGCATATGTATATACATGTATATATATATATATATATGCACATACATACATACATATATATATATATATCCTTTATTTATGTATGTAGTGTGTACATGATATATGCAAGGCCCCTAGCCCTAAGATATCCTAAGCATGGCTGTTGGGCCAAGCAGTCTCACAATATGATCCCTTAGAACCTGCGACTTACGGCCATAAAGTTGGAAACTATACAATGGTCCTCACGCCATAGGAGCGAACAATGGGCAACACATGGCAATACCGGCACCGCTATAGATCTTCCTTTGTTCAGTTGCAAGCTCTTTGGGGTCTACTTAACCCTACAAACCCTGAGAGCCCAACATCCTTGAATTTAGGGGGACACCTCAAATCATAGGGGGTTCTTTAAGCTTGATGTCAGACATACTCCTGGCACTAGGCTCTCTGCCCAAAGGGTCTGAGGTACCTATAATAGTAGAAAAAAGATTCGACGGTTTGGGGTTTGGGGTTTAGGGCTTTGAGGGTTGTGGGCTTACGGTTTACGGCCCGCTGCCCTGCCTCCGAGTTGATGAGACGCAGCAGGGCGACGCGGCGGGGAGGGCGCTGGCGCCAGTGGCGCTGGATTTTGATGGCAGCCTCATGAGATGGCTGAGGGGAAGCGGGTTTAGGGGTTTAGGATTTACGGTTCAGGGGTTCGGGGTTTAGGGTTTAGGGCTTACAGGGCTTAAGGTAGTGTAGAGTGTAGGGTTTAGGCAGGCGGCTTTTGCATGCTTGTACAGGTTGAGCGTCAGACTCTCGGGGTTAGATCTTGGGCCTCCTCCTGAAACTGGGCTTTTAAGTAACCAGGGAAAAAAAGTATAAACTTTTACTTCATAATGGTTCCTTTAAGAAAAAAGTATTAAAGTATGGTACTCCAAAGCCCAGGAAAGGCATAGGTTCGAGGTTCGAGGAGTTATTCAGCACCCCGAGAAAGCATATACTAAAGCAGTCCCGTCTGGATTCCAGCGCTATATGGCTTCGCTCGAATCTGGATTGAGAATTGACAAAAACTGCGGTTTTGGGGTGAAGCTTGGTCCACAATACCTCAAGCAAAATGGCTCGAACAGGACCGGACACCCGATCATCTATACTGGTTCATCATGTCTTCTAGGAGAGGCTTTCCGGTATTGAGGATCCTGACATCAGATTCGAAGGATCGCGGTAAGCAGGCTTCTCCGGAAACCCTGAATACTAAATGTCTTACACGATAAATAATGCACCTGAACCCTGAACCCTAAATCCCAACGCATGAGCCATGTCTGCATCCGAAGAAATTGGGCAGATTGCAACAGCCGAAGCCCATAAAGTTGGTTTGGCAAAAACGACGCTTTCTGTGTTGTACTAGGGGTTTGTAGATGGGACGAAACAAACAGGTAATTTCAATAGGGGCTCCATATTTGTTGAGTCTTGTCAGGTGCTTTAGGGTTTAATCGAGTTTTAGCGTAGGGGTAGAAATATCGGGGCTATCATGGGATCACTTGGTTGAGTGATCGGACATCGAGTTGAGAAGATCAGAAGTGCATTATCAGATCGGGAAATCTTAAACCTCAGAACCAACTCAAGCCCCGTCCCACCTCATGGTACTCCGCGGCTTCAGTGAGTGTTTGCCGGTGCTTGGCCTTTTGCACTGTGTTCGTAAATCTGAGGACCAAGCTGGTGGGATTATTTGGATGGGGTTTTATTGGCGTTTAGGGCCGGACTTTCAGTATCTTAGGGCTGAAGGCTCGCCAGAACCAAGAATGGACAAGACTGGCTGGGAGGAGAATTTCTCAAATCACTCACGGAACATCACAACTTGAGCTCGAACAATGACTGACCGCGTCTGTGACATGCCGCACAGACGCATCTGCAAGTGTCATTTCATGCAACTCAGGTCGCAGGTGCCATGAATTATGTGCAGATGGGCCCGGGTGGCAAAACGCCTACCTCGAAGACCCTAAACGTGAACACCTAGGTTTACTATACCTTTGAGTATATACTGAATGAACAAATACAGGAAATCCCACGAGGCTTTGCTTACCATGCCTCCCCGACCCAAGTCTCAATCCTCGGCCATGAACCCTAAAACACCCACTCGGTTAGGGTTTAGGGTTTAGGGAATCCTGAATCCGAAACCTGGGTAAGTCCCTGCGGCCAAAGCCGTAACCCGTGCCTGTCGGGGAAGTTTGGGCGGCAGCTCTTTCGAAACTGGTTGGACCTCCTTCACTTCCTTCGGTGCCTGTTGCTTTGGGGGGCGGTTTGTTTAGTTTAGGGTGTAGGGAGTGAGGTGTGGGGCACATCGTGCTGAGGGTGTAGGGTTTCAGGCTTTGGGCCTAAGATACACCTATGCAATAAGGATAGCAAAAGCCCCAGACAACCGAAGTAACACTCAACTCCCAAAGCCACGCACTGTAAGCCCTGAACCTCTGTTATGGCGGCCCTTGGCTCGAATAGGGAATGCCAAGCAGTGCTCTTAAACCCTATATGAGTGCAGGTTCTGGGATTTAGGTATAAGGCTCTGGGGCTGGGGTTTCAGGGACAACAGGATTCCAATTCAGGATTCAGGCTTTCGGATGTTGCATGGCCCACCTGTGCAGTTGCCTTTGGTGTTAAAGGCTAAGTTTGGGGCCTTGCTATAACGCCTCAACAGGTTACGGGCTATCCACTGGACACCCGGTTTGCGGGCCTGAACCCGAAACCCCCAACCCCAAAACCCTTCGACCCTAAACCCACACAGGTTGTAGGGTTTTCCGGAGATTGGGATTGAGTGGCTCAGGCTTCAAAGTAATCTAGAACTGAGGAATTTGAGAGAATGCCTATGTTGCTTTGAATTCTAGGGTTCAGGGTTTAGGGCTATTTTGGTTTGGGATCATTCTACGGTTCAGGAGTTCAGGACTACAGACAGAGTTTCGGGGTCTAGTTATACCCTGCAAGGTGCTTACTCTTCTGGGGAAAGGCCAATTCTATGGCCAGCCAAACTCTGCCCGAAAACCGCTCAACCGAAACTTGTGGTCCCAGACAGAATCCCTGATACCCACCCCCTCTAAACCTTACATATAACCCTAAACCCTAAGTTAAGTTTAAACCCTAAACCCCTAAACCCTAAATTCAAACCCCTAAACCCTAAACCTTATAAGCCCTGGCCTTCTCTGGTTCCCGCCTCACTCGGCTCTGTAGGGGCTTTGTCATGCTTCGGGTTACTTTGAGTTTGGGGTTAAGGGGGTTTTGTCAGCTTCGGGATCTAAGGCTGCAGCCTTTTAGCGGCTTTGGTGTTCTTGGACTCTGGGGACAGCTGTTACTCCCGAGCTTTTGGCCTACCTTGCAAAACACAAAATGGGCTAACCAAACGAAGGACCTGCGTGGGCGAGGATAGGTATAGGCGACTTTCTTCTGTCAAGTCAAATACCTGGCCCACAATAAAATCACGATATTGTAGTACAACACGAAAACTTGCTGAACACGGTGCAGCTCATTCCACGGACTTAAATCCTAAACCCAAAACCCGAGTTCCTAAAACCCTATACCCTAAACTTTTCCAAGGACCTCTGGGGATCGAGAGTTTTCCAAGAGTCTGGCTTTCGAGCTTTGGGAAAATCAAGACTCGTGAACCCAGCGCGTTCCTTTTAATGTTCCTGGAAGGGTTCCTGTAAGGGCTTCGAGTTTAGGGCTCCTTTCATGACTAATGATTAGTGGAGACATATACTGGAAGCGGAAACGGCCTTAATTGAGGGGAAATTGAGCGTGGGGGTCTTGCACATCACTTCATAAATTTCACGGCTTCGCTGCTCCCGGTCTGAGTCTCAGTGGTGCTAGAGTGCTTCCAAAGATGACTCCCCTCCGCAACCCTAAAAACCCTAAACTTCAGACCTCATGATCAACATGGCTTCTGTGCTTTTAAGTAACCAGGGAGAAAAAAGTATAGACTTTTATTTCACAATGGTTCCTTTAAGAAAAAAGTATTAAAGTATGGTACTCCAAAGGCCAGGCTTAGAGTAGGGCCTGAGTAGGGTCTGCTTCGGTTCAGGCGGTCGCTAACCTACGGGTCCAAAGCACCCAATCACGAGGTACTTGAGTTTGGGACTCGGGTAGTAAGTAGTGAGCTCAGGGATCTGCATGTGACCCAAAACCCCCAACAGCCTAGACCCAAATGGCCAAGCCCCTCAACCGTAAACCCCAAAATTTGTCTTGGGCTGCGAGAACACTTAAAGAAACCTCATATTAAGGAGCCCCTCGGAACCTGTAATGAACCTTAAACCACTAGAACCCGCAAACTAACGGCATCAAGCACCTCCTTGAACCGATAATCAGAGACCTGCCAACAGAAACAATGAAACCGGAACTCCACACCCTTACCTTGAGACCCCAATGACCTAGAAACCCCAACCAAGCTCTGTCCACACCAACCCCTAAACCCTAAACACCCTGCAATGTAGGAGCCGTAATAATTAGAATAATTAAGGTTTTGAGGGTTCCTTATTCTAACTATAGATATAATATACCCCCAACCTTATTCTCACTATCAAGGCCCCTACGTTAGACACCGGTGAGCCGGGTGGCCAAATGTCTGCGCCGCGAAGTCCGGAGCGCCAGCTCAGGCGCCGGCGCATCGGCCTGCGTCTGTCTGCGGCAATGTAGGGTTTAGGGTTGAAGGTTTAGGGTTTAGGGAAGTATATACTTTTGGGGCCCAAACACGTACTAACCTACTACAATGGTACCTGGACCCAGTTGGATTTGGGCCAGTATCCTACGAAATAGCGACCTGGGCTTCGAAGGAAAATTTCATATCTAACCTCCACAAGCACAAACCCATTGTGGCTCGTGGCCATAGAACTCGTTTAGGTAGGCTTGGAGGTTCAAGAGCAAGCTGCGACTTAAGAAGTGGAAGCACTGTCATCGCTGTCATCTTCTTGTCGACACTTTGAATAAGATTAGATCGTTTGAATGTCTTTCGTGATGCTTCGGAGTTATGCCCTCTGGGTCTACGTACATCGGATATACTTAGGTCTTCAAGGGGTCCCTAGTACTTTCCTGAACCCTAAACCGTCAGGGATATGACCGTTGCTACTATCCCTTTCGCCTCTTCGGCGGAGTAGTCGGCGGCGTAGGTTCCAATTGGGGCGCACTTCCATCTGGGTTGACCTGAGCTCAGTCTGCCTCTTGGGGCCTGTCCTAGATTGGCCTAGAGCTTCAACGATTCGGTATGGGTTTGCGGTTCGAGGTGAAGCCCCAAAAAACAATGTCCAATATCCTAGGCATCAAGGACAAAGGGTCAAAGCTAAAGGTTACCTACTGACCTATGTACTCTACTACTAAGACAAACCCTGGTCGGCATGGCAGCTGATTGGGAACCCACGCCCGAAGTCCGTGACTACTGTGTTGCCAGCGCCAGGCACGGCCAATACATCAACGTCCGATAATCATGTCGATCACAGCCAAGCTGCCATGGCCTCTGTTTCTGCCGCCACTCTACACTTGGATGAGCCCTCCGACCGCACTGTGTGGCGGTATTTTGCACTGCTACGGCTGCAGCAGAGCAGTGGCACATTACCGAAGGCAGCCAGTCCCAATCGCTCCCTTAAAGAATGGTGACACAGGCGGGTGTGTGAACGGAAATCACAGAAAAAGCGGCAACAAATCAATGAGGCCGCCACCTGGCCAGGCGTCGACACCTCTCTCTCTCTCTCTCTGCGTCTCTCTGTCTTTCTTCCTTTCTCTCTGTGATATATATATATATATATACATATATTCCTCTTCTTCTTCTTAGCATTGTTATTATTCTTACTACTACGCCGATTTCAATTACTATTGCGATTGCTAATACTATTATTGTAAACGAAATCTTAATTTTACTACTATCTTTATTGTTGATGTTATTGTGGATGTTACTTTTATTGGTACCATTACCGTCGTTATTATGATTATTGCTATTATTGTTATTCTCACTCGGCCAACCCTGCCGCATCGTTGCAGGTCAATGCACGGCTAATGTCTACTTCAGCAGCTTTGTTTCGTGACAAGCCGGGCTTGCTGAAACTCCACACTAGGCTTTAGGTTTAGGGCCCTACACCAAAAACACATCATGAACGAACTGCAGCTTTGAAACGCTGTTGAGCACCCCGTGGCTTCTTGGGCCAGATCCTGAACCCGAACCCCACCTGCAAGCTACAAACGTAGGAATTCTTATCTTGGGTTCCCCCGCATGATTACATTATGTCCCGTTACAAAGTAGGGCTCGGGGGTTACAAGTGGAAGGCCTGCAGCCAGAGATACCCGATACCAGTACCCCCAAACCTTAGGCCCCTGGCCACTGAAACTTAACCCGAAGTCCTGGGACCCAAAACAATCCCCAAGCCTCAAAATCATAAAACCCTGTGCCCAAGCCTGACAGTTTCTATAATCGGGTTCCCTTTAAGCATTCCTATCGGGTTCCACAATGGTAAAATAGGGTTCCCTTAAGGGCTCTTCAAGGTTTTGCCAAGCGCGACGGACGATTTCGCGGAGGTGCCTGGCAGAGACAGAGTCGACCCCAACGACCCAGGGCGACACCCTCGCAGTCCACACCTGTCAGTGCTCAAAAAAAGCAGGCTTTCAAGTAAAAGGTCCTGAGACCCTATAACCTATATGATGTGACCCATAAGTAGGTCTTTTGAGTTTCGGTGTCAGACTCAGTGTATTACATTGGCTTTGGAATGCAGGGCAGTACAAGAGCTGGGACATAACCTCAGGGGCGGTTTGGCTACAACTCTTCAATGTGTGCAACTGGACAGCCGTCGGAAATGTCCCCGGATGGGCTACAGGTGCCTGTGATGCATTTCCATGTCCGTGGCAGGCATGTAAAGACATGCACTGTTCTTCTTCGTGCGCAGGCACTATTTACATCAAAAGCACGGATGTGTTTTTGTATTCGATGGTGTGGTTTAATGAGTTTAATGAGTGTGGGCACATTGAAGCCCCGACAGCGGCAGCAGCAAGTTCGCTGTTCCCAGCCCTTCCCGACACCCGGAAAAATCAAACCAAATCCGCAAAAGCCTCGACCCTGAGCCCTGCAACCCTATTGGAGTACGAACTGTTACGCTTTCTGCAGATGTTCGTGGCTACCCCTTATGTCATGAAATTGTTCAACCGCTTCCCTGGCAATGAACGTGCCCCCTAAACCCTGAACCCGATAACTGTAAAACCCTACACGCTAAACCCTAAACCCAAACCCTTTGTCAACAAGCATAAGACTCTGACCCTTGCGAAGACCCTTCCTAAAGCAATAGGGGATTAGGGCATAGGGCTCTGGGCATGTATGTATGTACGCATGCATGTATGCATGCACGTATGCATGTATGCATGTATGCATGTATGCATGTATGCGTGTATGCATGTGTATGTGTATTTGGTGTTTGGAGAGCTGCTGGTGCCTTTGCTGTCTTAGGACATCGGCTCGACAGCACAGACTGAGGAAGCAGCCCACCACACGCTGAGAGAGAAGCTCAGGCAAAACGGCCTGAAATAGGGTCTAGGGTTCAATATAGCGGCCTTAATCATCAAAATAGGTTTTGGGGCCCAGTATACTATAATTGTAATAAGGAACCCCCCCCCCCCAACAAAAAAATAGTACAGGTAGTTATATAGGCCCCTATAGTTTTGTTTACGAAGTGTTGCGAGGACACTGCACACAAGGTTTGAGGGGTTTCAGGTGTGGAGATGACTGAACCCGAGATACAGGGAGAATGCAGCAGCGACGCACAAGAAACAACTCGAGAGCAGAGATTGATGTCATGAAGGCAGACATGGGGGTTGATCAAAATTATGGGCCCCTTTGGGGTCTGTATTATAGTATATTCCTTGTAGTCTAGGGGACCAAAAGGGGCCCATAATTTTGATCAACCCCCACATGGGTACAACTGTCAGAAGAATCAATAGAACTGGGGCAATGGAACTGTGCCAGTTGCCTGTAGCTATGGTTGAAGTAAAGTACGAATCGCTGCAGACTCACAGCACCAGTTGTAGCATCGACAGTCACTTACAGCCCTCCATCTGAGCGGACGATGAAGACAAACATTTCCCGAAAGTAGGCCTGCAAGGTTTTCCCTAGTGAAAGGTCTGTGTCGTGCCCTGTCCTACAGAGAGCAGACGAATCAAGTCTCTGACGACGACTCAAGGACAAGGAGGCAGCACAATGCAGAAGAAGTCGGCCGCGCCTCTGCCTCCTCTCGGGTTTGAACCAACTGCGCCTGTCACAACTTGAACTATCGGGAACTCATAGAGCCCAACACTCCGCCGTTATCAGGAAAAATATGCTTCAGCCATAAACCCAATGTAATGTAGGGGCCTTAATAATTAGAATAAGGTTTTGGGGGATATTACACTACAAGTTTTATAAGGACCCCCCCCCCAAAAAAAAACCCTATTCTAATTATTAAGGCCCCTACACTAGGATCCTTCGTAGGCAGAATCGTGTCTGCGGCGTATATCCCAGCATGCCTGGACATGGACCTCAAGCAGGACATCTATTTCAAGCCTTATAGTAGAACCCAGAAAGTTGGAACATGGATTTAGGAGGATTCGTGCTAGGATCCCTTATACTTTACCTTATGGGTATGAGGATAACTATGTTCCACTGGCTTCTACTGTATAATGGTCAGACTTCTATATGATGAGTTGACGGGAATATCCCTTGACTTGGATATGTTCTCCTGACTGGCTGGTGATCATCCGTGGAGCAGTGGCTGTTGCTGAGGGTTTGGGGTTTTGGGGTGAAGCTTAGGGTTTTAAGTTTCAGATCAAGGCTCGTGGGCGACAGGCTAAGAGTACTCAGTACTGTTTAAAGTTGAGGGCTTCCGTGCCCTTACTATGGGCACACCCAACCCGAAGTACCGATGCCTATGTGCAAACACTAAGCTCAGATTCTAAGTCCGACTCCGGAGGCGGAACAGAAGCATTGCTCCTCTTTCCCCAGAAGCGCTTCTGGATCTGTCCGGACAGTGATGTTCAAGGCTGGCTTCGGCAGTCAGCACTTTGCCATGACAGCGGAATGGGTATTGACATTGAGAAAACACAAATGATGAAGCAGGTTGCTGAGTATTGAAACTGCGAAGCGTATTGTTGCTAGCTTCTTTTCCGTAACTAGTGCAGTGGCAGCTGCCTTTAGCCTGTTTATTATGGAATTGTAAATGATGCGTCATACTACTTTTTAGTGTTCTGCAATATAATGGAACCCAGAACCCTGCTCTAATTACCCAGGCCTTTAAACCATAGAATCCTTATAGTAACCCGTTTAGAGCCCGTGAAGGAAACCTCTAAAGAGAGCCTATGCTGCTGATTAAGGCTGATTCAGGCCACTACATTAGCGCCATCTCAGCTCCTTTTCCTTTTGTCTACTCGTCCCGGAAGCGTTGTTCCCAGTCCACAGCCTCAGCTCACAGGCTGCAGTTCAGGGTTTAGGGTTTAGGGGTGTAGGTTTTAAGGTTGAGGGTTTAGGCGGGTTTGGGGGGGGGGGTTGGGAAGATTCGGTTGTTGTTTGAGGGATCTGGGTTTGGTTTGAGGGATCTGGGTTTGGGCATTAAATATGATGAGACGGTTTTCTTCATACCATCATCACTGCGAGTTGCATTCCTGTGGCTGTGGTTTGGAGCGTTGTCATACTTCCAAACGTTCATCACGGCCTCAGTCACATGTTGTCATTTCGCACCTGCGCTAAACTCAATCCTGTCAAGACTGTCGCGGCTGCTACCATGGTGACAGCAAGTAAGAACCTGCTCCAGTTCTGAGTTTGTTCATAGCGCTACGCCGAGTCTTGGTTGGTAGTGCTTTTTGGGTTTGATGACATCAGTGCGATGATGACCACAGTGTACTCTGAACATTCTCTCTCTGACGGCTGAGATTTCTATTCCTGCGGATTGCATTACCACTGCTGCAATTGCAACGGCTACGGATATCAAGACCAGCCACGGCTGACAGGTATATCTATAGCCATCTACAGCCCTTTTGCACGTGTTGCTCCTCCCGCTTGTACTAGTCTTCTTCTGTTACATTACTACAGCGACGTCAACTGCTACTCCCCAACCCTTGAGCCCCAAAGACAACAGCCTCCAATCGCTGCTGTAAACCCCAAATCCAAGAAACCTTGACAACTTGATCCTACAGCTCTAAATCCTGTAAACCATGAAGCCCAAGCAAATCCTGAACCGTCATCCAACCTACCGCGCCATACTGCTTATTCACTTACCGGCTGTCCCACGTCCGATTCCCTGCAAACCAAACGGACTCCAAACACAATGCTAAGCTGCTACACCCTAAACCCAAAGCATCGCTAAACCCTAAATCCTAAATGCTAAACCCTTATCCCGGGTCTCCTGGCGAAGTAGCCGTCTTTGGGCTTCCTTCCAGAAGGCTTCATGGTTCAAGGGCTTATACTTCATGCATAGGTGTGCAGGATGTCATGGGTTTTGCAGCCTCTTGACAAATAGGGTTTGTATGGTAATGTTATAGAGGTGTTAGGGAGATTTAGTATGGTGACCTGAACGTTTAGCTAATCAAATGAACTGAATGTGTAGGGACTATACGTGGATGCTGGATGCTATTTGCTGGAGGTTCAGACCTCCGCAGCATGCTGTGGGATTCTAAAGTGTTCACGGTGTCAGGTTTATGGTACAAAACTTCAGGCTTTGAAACAGGGTATATGGTGGATTAGGATAATTCGAACCTAGGGCTCAGAAGCCTACCCTACGCGCCAAATGCTAAATCATCGCTTTAAGTCACGAAACCCTAAACCCCTTCAAAGGCTTCAGGGTTTGGGGTTTCAAGGTTTCCTGGTTTAGGGTGCATAGAGTCTGATGCCTTAACCTGCCAACCTGAATTCCTAAAGCCCACACCACGTCCCCGATGTACTGGCGCGGAATATTTAAGCCCTAAGCCTAAGCATAAGCAGACTCGATTCAGCACGAAGACAAGCCATGGGTCCAGCCTCATGTCTAGAAGCTGCACCTCGCTCACCGCGTACCTGCGAAGCGCTAGTCAACAGTGGTGATTAATGTAGGGGCCTTAATAGTTGCCTCTACTGTTTTGGGGGTTCTTTATTATAATTCTACTATAATGGGCCCCCAAACCCTATTCCCAATTATTAAAGCCCCTATTTTAGGCACGAGGCGTGAACTCCGACAAGCAGGTACTACTTGCCATGCGAATCGCGGAGGAGTGCACGAGCCATTTCATCGGGCTCGTGGTGTATCTCGACTCTCCAACCGCCAACCTAGCCAAGGTTTTACTTTGAATGCCTCCGAAACCTCAACCCAAAACCTTTAACTACAAATAAAACCGTTAGCCCTAAGGCACTGCAACCTAAGCGCTGATGCCCCAAGTCGCAAGAACGCCCTGCCTGCCGAAGTTCATGTCCGACGCCGAGGACCAGGCCTGCTCTAAAAGCTCCCAGATTGGGGGTCAATTTGGGTGTTTCCGAAATAGGGGACCGCAATAGGACCCCCATATAGTGCCCTAAAAATCAGGATCCTCATAAGAAGGACCCCAGAATAAGGTACCCCTAATTTTCGGAAACTCCCATATAGGAACCTAAATGAATTCAATAAGACTGTCGGGCTGATTCTTCAGCCCGCTTTTTCCAGGGCTGTATAAGTGTTCTACGTCAGATCTACAAGGATTGTAAAGGGTTTTACGATCTGTTTCATGAGGGTACTATAAGTATGAGGCATTCTTTCAGGGTTCTGTGATATCCGTACATAGGGCGCGAGGGGGTTTGGGGGGTACGCCTGTTGTCTTTTTCGCTGGGGTCTGTCACATGGAGCCTAGATATCCTAGCTCAAGACCTCCTGGCTGTGTGCAGCAGCTTGGTAAGTCCACATATCACGAACAGATTCCCCGCCTGCTGAGGGATTTTCAGACGCTTCCTCGCGGAAGCAGAGTTCACAATAACGAAAAGGGCAGTAAACAATGCGGATAACAGCACAGCATAGAATTGTTGTAGCAGCAACGGGTCACTATTCTTGCTGCAGTTGCATTGTCAGAGTGCCCCCCTTCTGCTGTCAACACTGTCAACTGCAAGATCTGGCTTTTCATACCGAGGTACGCTGGACCCCAAACCCCGAACTCTGAGTTTCTCTGAGGCTGCAAACTGGAACTGCCCTAACCACCACTAAGCCCTACCTGGGCCCTGAATAACCTACCTCGTTATGGATGCTTTTGTACGGAAATCAGAACAAGGAGCCCCAACATAGAGCAAGGTAAACCCTGAACCCTTAAAGCCCTGAAGCCCCAAACTCCGAAAAGCGCAAAGACAGGCAAATGCCTGCAGGCTCTCGTTCGACGATGCGGCATGGTTTCTCAACACCAGCGACAAGGGCCAATTCCCAAAGGGTCCAAGTACCAGTGCAGCATGGGTATGTATATGTATATGTATATGTATTTGCATATGTGTGTATATATACATATATATATATATACATATTTTATGTACACATAATATATGTACATAATCTTATACATACATACATACATACCTACCTACGTAAGTCCTACGTACTATATTGGTACTTGGAACCCTTTAGAACTGCATGGGCCGCCGGCCTGTGCCACTCTTTGCCTCAGAGCCGGAGCGTCAGGGCTGAAAGCTCGACCCTTTACTTGGAGACCCTTTTGACTTAGTAAGTAGGGTTAGTAAGGTGGGTTATGGGGATTATAATAGGGTTTCTAGGGGATACTAAGTAGACTTACTAAGTCAAAAGGGCCTCCAAGTAGGACCCAGCCTTGGGTTGCTGATGAGCAGGCTTTAGTTGGACATGTGCTTATACATGCAAGTATATACCAATATAAATATGTATAAACATATGCAAATACATATACATATACATATACATATACATATACATATACATATACATATACACATACATACATATACATATACATATGAGTGTAAACATTACATGTGTATATATATATATGTCATAACATACATATGTACATGAGCACCGCAAGGGGATGTGATTGTATGCACTTATTGAGCCTTCNATACATATACATATACATATGAGTGTAAACATTACATGTGTATATATATATATGTCATAACATACATATGTACATGAGCACCGCAAGGGGATGTGATTGTATGCACTTATTGAGCCTTCGTAGAGTGAAAACCAAGCCTCAAGATAAGATCCCGAGCAGCCCCACATCACTGCAGCCCTCCTCGCTCCGAGAGACTTCGGAACCCTCATGCTGAGCAATTCCCTTTGAATGGTTTAGGGCTTGCAAGCTTTAAGGTTTAGGATTCAGGGCTTAAGGTTCAGGCGTTAAGACTTACAGTATGGTATTGCGGGTTAGGGATCTGTAAGCTAATTTATGATGGATGTTTGCTTAAGATCTAGAAAACCGTATTGCACCTGTCCCTCTACTATATAGGCTGCTGGGCTCTTAGGGTAAAATTGCGGCAATATCATCGAATGCCACAGCGCGACACCCATGACGAGGCTGCTAATACAGGGTTCCTTCAGGGGTTGTTCCAGGGGTTCCTTCAAAGGTGCCTGTAAGGGTTCCTTGGAGGAATCTGTGAAGGTTCTTTGAGGGTTCTATAGGTTTCTACGAGGGTTTAGTTTAGTTCGAGCCTGTGCCCTACCTAGAGTTTGTACCGTGAAGAAGGGATAAGACCCTAAACAGATGGTGCATTTGCCTTATATTGGTTACTTTAGGTAGACCCTAAGCCCTACCTGTATCCCCAAACCCTACAAAATAGTAGGTTCTGATCCCTTATTCAGAGGGTCTAGCCCCTAAAAGAGTCGGTTTTTGGATCCCCAGGCAAATCCTAAACAAACTGCTGGGGTCATCCTGAGGCGGCCACTCCATTTCCTGACGAGCTCAGGGGCTTCGGCTTCCGGGTTTGACGTAGAGTTTAGGATGTAGGGGCTAAGGCTTAGGATATAGAAGTTGAGCTTTGGGGTGTTTTAGGCACTCTGCGGCCAGCATTCACTTGAATTCTCAATAAGCCGATTATGTGATCGGGGCTTGTGGGCATTTTAGGGGTGTCCATGATGGTTCCAGGAGGCAAGGTGGGCTTGGAGCGTTGCTCGCACACCCGTAAACCCTACACCCCTGTCTCCATGGCCTGAACGGAACCCATGGCTTCGTTTGAGCCCGAGTCACTCAACGCTCACGTCCCAAAGCCCCCAACACCCTGAATTCTTCGACCCTATACGCCTCCAGACTCCACACGTCCCAAAGCCCTGACGTGCGCCAAGGCCAACACCGTGAATTCTTCGACCCTATACGCCTCCAGACTCCAGATTCTTAAGACTCCAGACTCTTAGGTCAGGAACCGGTTTGCGATAATAGCTCGGAGGTCACACCCAGATCGACAAATGCCGTAGTTACTAGTTAACACACTCACAGAATATCGACAGTACCATACAACCTGAACACTATAAGGCAGTAAGGAGAACCCCATTCGGGCTAATGGCCCTCGCAAGGCTTGCAAATGGTCTCTGCATGTGCCTACCCAGCTATGTGCCAGACGCGTCTTGCACCGAAACCGGCAATGCTTGTAGAATCTGCGGTCCTAAACCCCCAAAGATTCTGCGAGTTGCAGCCGAAAGTCTTTGGCGGCCGATGTGGCCGCTTGAGGATCGTGGCGTGAGCATTAAACCTGTTCATGCTATGGCACGCAACGAAAGCAAAGACTAAGCGGAATGGCTTCGACTATCGGGGTCGGATAATTACAAGTTTCGAGGAGCCTACAACTACGTGGCTATGTAGTGTGTGTAGAGTTCGTCATGATTTAGACTGCACTTTCTCCAGTGCACTTTACTCTTGTTCTTAGTGCTGCCACGGCTGCTGCTGCCGTCATGCTGCAGAGGTTGAGGCTTCCCGTGTCAGTTAGGCCTGTGCGTTGGCTTTGTGATGGCACCCAGCTGCCATGACGGAGTTCACATGGCTACAGAAGAAATCCAATGCCGCTACTCCGACAGTCGCTGCTTCAACAAACTGTCATTGGCGATAGTACGTAATAGAACTTGTAGTTGTAGGAGCAACACCACCGCGATCACAGCTGGAAAAGTCCACACTGTAGACATCACCATCAACAACAGCAGCATTCGCCGCTGTCACCACCTCGACAACCACAGCGATGACGACCTGCTAGCTATCCAGAAGGGTGCGGACGAGAACGCGGACAAGGAGCTCCAAAACCAGGCACTACTTCTATGACTAGTTTAAATAGGGCAGGAATGTATACACATGTATGTCGATGTATGTGTATACATATAATATACATGTATATATGTATGTATATATATATATATATATATGAGTATCATATGTGTCGCTATACATACGAACACATAGATGTGTGTGCGTGCGTGCGTGCGTGTGTGCGTGTGTGTGTGTGTGTGCGTGTGTGTGTGTGGTGTGTGTGTGTGTGTTTGCGCGTCTGTGCGCGTTGCCAGGTGTCGGCAGGCCAAGACGCGTCATGGCCGTCTTTCCATCAGAAACAACATCGTAATCATTCCCACACACACACACACGCACAGACACACACACACACACACGGACGGGGACGGAGCCGATGAGCACTGAGGGGCAGACTTGTACTTGCCATCGGTGAGGTCAGCTGCTACCAAGCTCCTGTCAACAAGAAGCACGGGCTGTGCATGCTCGTTTCGAACACCAACCGTCGATTAGTCAAGCTTACGATCGTGGCTCAGGGCTTCCGGTTGCAGCAAGGATGACTTGACTCCCGAACGATCGTGCATCCTAGAGCTAATGTCGGGAGAGCTTTAGTTTCCGGAATAATTTCGGAACCTGTCTGCAGTCGCAAGAGCAACCGTTCAACAATGAAACTATGAACGGTGGTGGTGATTGAGCGTAGTAGCGGTAGTGGTACGAAGTGGAGCAGCAGTAACTGCAGCAGCAGCTACTGCAAAGCCTGTGTCATCATCGACATCGTCATCATCATCGTCAATGATCTAGTCACAGTGCAGCGACGAGCATGGGCAACGGAAGCACTGACAGTAGTAGTAGTAGTAGTAGTAGTCGTCGCAGCACAGCAGCTGCACCACTCGTAAGTACTAGTAAGTGAGCAACACTCATGACAAAAGTCAGCAAACACACAGGACCATGCTGCATGATTGAAATTGTGATATGCAAATTTCAGCACCACGCAGATCCTAGCCCCTCAAACGCTAAATCACCGACTCCACAAACCCTGACACCCTAAGCTCCAAGCCCTAGAACTCGTAAAGAACCTTCATAGACTAGAACCTAGAATAAGTCATGAGCACCTAGCACTGATGCTGGGCGTCCGGCTTGTTCAGGGTGGCAGCCGCAGACCCCATCTCGGCCATGCTCGAGTCATCCGCCCTTCGTTTCTATGGGATCTGCTGGAAGCAGCTTAGCAACTCTGGTTTTGAGATTCTGGTTTGGGCAATGACTATTGCTATGGGCCATCGCAGGTGGTCTGGGGCGCAGGATTCGCATCTCCATTCTGTTTCCTTAGACTTTGAGGACACGCTGTTTTGCTGCATCATGTAGAGGGTTGAAAACAGCCAGAAAGTAAGCCAAGTCTCACCCATCGCTACCCATCTCGTCGAAAACAGGATAAGGGTAGAGCATAACCCTGAAAACAACCTCCGCCCCAAAAGCCATTGAAGGAACCCTTAAAGTTCTTTCAGAAAACCACGAAGGAACCCTAACAATGAAGCCCTGAGCGGCGAACCTGATGAAGACCACGCGTTCGCCAAATGACCCAAGCCTCAAACACTCTGAGCATTGCCCGGTCCAGGGATCAATACTGTCTATCCATCTATCTCTCGATCGATCTATCATAACAATAGTAATAAGAAGACCAACAGCCATCAATGATGCAGAGAAACAACAGCACTAGCAAAAAGATTTGGCATTCAGGATTTAAAGAATACTGTCTCCCCTCGCTCTCTCTCTCTCTCTATTGTATATAATTATACATATATATAGAGAGAGAGAGAGAGTGACAACCAAAAGTAAGAAGTGCCATTGAATGCCTGAGAGGCTTTTCGCTTGGGGCTTGGTATTGTGGCAGGTGACTTCCAGATAAGCCAGATCACACTACTGCCAAAGTTCCTACAACTCCCAACCCTTACCATAAAACCTCAATCCCTAAACCCTCACACCATGAAGCCCAACAGTTCTGACGCCCTCAGTTCAGCTTGGGTGGGTTCAGTGATACTTCTGAGAAAAAAATCGATAGAATCCCAAAACAACACTACAAACCCTCATTGCAAATTCATGAAACCGTCCTGAGAGCCATTGTGAATCTTAGCAACTTTTTTTAATTCCGCTATCGTACTACATCATATCATAAAGTTACTATATTATACTTATACCCTACTATATTTCCTATCCTGTACCATTGTATACTGTATCATCTTATGTTTCATTTTGAAAGACCTGAGACCCCTTTCACACATCCCGCGCGCGCGCGCGCGTCTCGGACGCCTGGCCCCATGAGATCGACCAGCAGCTCCTGACCTCGGAGGGGTTCCTTTTGGGGATCCCTTTAAGGGATCTATTTGATTTAGGGTTTCTTTAAGGGATCTGGCGTCCCACCCTCTTTCTTTAAGGGATCTCATTAGGGTTTCTTTAAGGGATCTAATTAGAGGTTCTTGAAGGGATCTGATTAGGGTTTCTTTAAGGGATCGATGAGGGTTTCTTTAAGGGATCTATGAGGGTTTCTTTAAGGGATCCTCCTTCTTTAAGGGCTCGAATGAGGGTTTCTTTAAGGGATCTAATTAGATTTTTTTGAAGGATCTCAGCAGGGTTTCTTTAAGGGTTCTATGGGGGTGTCTTTAAGGGATCTAATTAGAATTTCTTTAAAGGAGATAGTATTGGGGTTTCTTTCAGGGATCTCCAAGGGTCCGGTTTCCTCTTAAACGCTCCGAGCCCACTTTGAAGATGTCAGCCCGCGAAACAGGGGTCGGAGCGGGGCAAGCACGGCACTGCTCCTCAGCTTAACTAAAGTTGAATGTTAAAAACATTCCCCTTCTTAAAACGAGTTCGATGTCGTGAGAACTTGTAAGTCGCAGCCCCATAACATCCACAAACCTCCAGCGTTATTTGGAGGTTAGAAGTCTCAATACTTCGAATAGGGTTCCTTTCAAAGGGGCTCCTTAAAGGGGTTCCATAGCGAACCTCTAGTAGGTCCTTAAGAATTAACGTATTTGCTTGAGAATCTTAGGGTTCAGGGGTTTAGGGTCAAGCCAAACAAGTTGGAAACGAAAACATCATGCACCGTGCTAATGTGGAATTCTTACCGCTACTGAAACCAATTGCTCAGAGCCGTACTATGGGGGCCTTAATAATGAAAATAGGGTTTTGGGGCCATTATGCTATACTTATAATAAGGATCCCCCAAATAGTATAGGTAACTATTCAGGCCCCTATATAGGTTCGATCTCATTTCCGTGAGATGCTCGGCCGCCGACGGCCCGATAGCATAGGCCGGATCTGGTCTCTAAACCTATGAGAACTGAAAAAACTGCGGGCTTGCTTCTGGGTTCTTCTTAAGGGACTTAGTTTAAGTTACCATGATAAGGAAACCATACTATTTACTATAAATAACGATTATGGTAACTTAACTTACATTCCTTGACAAGAACCCAGTATGAGAACTGAAAGAACTACGGGCTTGCTTGAAGGGTTCCATGTAGTTCTTTAGGGCCTCGCCCAGTTTCTACTAGGGTTCTTTCAGGGCTCCTTTTAGGGCTTTGCAAGGGTTCTACTAGAGTTCTTTCAGGGTTCCTCTTAGGGCCCTGTAAGGGTTCTACGAGGGTTCTTTCAGGTTTCTTTCAGGACTCTACCAGGCTACTAGTCCAGAAATAGAAACGGAACGGACTAAAGGACAACAAGTCCTTGAGCCTAAACCCGCTTGACCCCGAAACCGCCAATGCAAATCCGTGAAACCCCCTACATTGCATAACACTGCGAAATAATTGACTATACCATGAATCCAAAAGCTAAGTCCGCGCAGACACCCAACCGCATCGTCTAAACTCCTACTTGAAGGGGCAGGGGACTTAGTAAGTTGGTTATAAGTAGGAATATAATTAGGGTAACTCCATTTAGGGCACTTATAACTCTACTTATAACCTACTTACTAAGTCCCCTGCCCCTTCAAGTAAACTCTCACCCGCTGAGCTCTGGAACTCTGAACCCAAGACCCCGCGGACCCGCTGAGCTCTGGAACTCTGAACCCAAGACCCCGCGGCTCAGGGGTTTTAGGGGCTTATCTAAACCGTCCCCCCCAAAAAAACAAAATTACCCAACACCGAGAAAACAGCTGCCATTCTACTGCATACTCTTGGGGTTTCAGGGTTTAGGGCTTCATAGGGTTTAGGGTTTGGGGCTTCAATTTGAGGTTTAGGACCTCGCAGACAACACGCAACACCAATCCTAAACCCTAAACCCTATAGATCCCTTAAAGGAACCCTTAGGGGTATGTATATATATATATATACACCAATCCGACTCAACCAGGCGCCAGCTCGTCAAGACATCCTTCGCGGAGTCGAGCATCTCCTCAAACGCCCGTTCGTCAGATTCGGGGTCCCTGACCCCTAATCGAATCTATTCATGCTTGTCTGCGGCACAGCAGTTATAGATATGCTTGAATCAGCCATCATCTCTTCTGTCAGTGGGGTCCAAGTCACAACGCAACAGTCTTAAGACATGTTCTAGAATACATGACAACACGGTAGTAAACACGACAGCCCATATCGTACAGTACAAAAANCCAAGTCACAACGCAACAGTCTTAAGACATGTTCTAGAATACATGACAACACGGTAGTAAACACGACAGCCCATATCGTACAGTACAAAAACGCAGCGGTAGACTTCCGGCTTGTAACCGAATCTATATATATATATATATGTATATATAGTTACATACATATATATATATATATTATATGTGTATATAAATAGTGTGTGTATATATATATGTGTAAATATATATGGTCATATATATATATATGGTCCCCCCCCCGAGTTATCCACTAGTTTTGGTGTAAATCCTGTGAATGCTGGCCCTGACCCCCTCTCCCCTCACTTACCTACCAGTTCAAAAGACTACTCTATATCTATGTGTACTGTATGTCTGCACAACTACAACAATACAACAGATGCTAGAGTACATGCTTGCACGCGTGTTTAGGGCAATGGGAACAGTCCCGATGCATCCCGAGTATTGAACTTCAATCCCGAGGACTGAACTTCAATACTCCCGAATCCAAGATTCAAGATTCAAGGTTCCAGGACAAAGTTTCCCCAGGATCTTGAATCTTGAATTTTGGATCCAGGGGTATTGAAGTTCTATCCTCGGGGTTGAACTTCAATACTCCGGACTGAACGTCAACGCGCTTCACAGTAGTGCTGTGTAACGAATTCAGCCCTCTTATTATGCATCCGAAGTTCAATCCACCCGCGAGGCCTATTGAACTGAATAGGCCTATTGAATTCAATAGGGCTGCCGGGTTCAAGATTGAAGATTCAAGATGTCCTGGGAAAGTTTCTGTGACACCTTGAATCTTGGATCTTGAATCCGACAGCCCTATTGAATTCAAGACGCCTATTGAACTCAATAGGGTTTGTACTGATGCACTAAGGCTCCATCTCGCCGTCTCTCTATATCAGTCACGCTAAACCCTACGCTCTGAAATAACCCACACCCTGAGCCGCTGAGGCCTAAACCCCGCTNTCAATAGGGTTTGTACTGATGCACTAAGGCTCCATCTCGCCGTCTCTCTATATCAGTCACGCTAAACCCTACGCTCTGAAATAACCCACACCCTGAGCCGCTGAGGCCTAAACCCCGCTGCCCGAATGAAACCCGACAGCAGTTTAAGCTTATAAAGGCTCATTGCCTGGTTCATATTTAAGCTGCAAACCCCCAAATCCCCCAAGCACCAAATCCTTAACTCCCAAAACAAGGGTAAGGTTCCTCAAATATAAGATGCCGACGCAAGGTACGGTAATATCCTGTGGCGACGGGAAATACAGGGTTTGTGCACCTAACACACATATACATTGTTATTGCTCAACCATGTAGTAACAGCCGCGGCAACTACAACATCAAGACTGCAATAATATTGAATTGTTCACTATATAACATAAGCATGACCTTTTGCGTTTGGGTCAGACATAAATGGATACAGTGTCGCCACTTGCACAGACCAATGCTGACCCGATCATCTCTATACACAGATGTATATTCACGCATATAGGCACATTCCAGATCCAGATCGTGTGGAATATACGCTCTGCGACTTAAAGCCTTATAAAGATATATGGAACCAAATGTTTTTGCAAATCTGCCGACGTCTGTACTGTTAGTAATGATGTGTTTGCACCTGATATACCCGATCATGATGTAATAGGAAGAAGCTCGCACTTGGGAAGCTAGGACAGCTAAGAAAAGACAAAACACGAAACGACGGCTTCCATAGCAATCTTATGTGTTGCTGCATCAATGTGTGTTGGGATTCTTTCATTGTGACTCTGGGTGCATGCTTACTTTAATATTCTTTGTTGCATAATCTGGTGCCTTTTTTGGGTTGCGGCAATACTACATAAACATGCACGTGCAGATACACAAGTAGTAGCAACCGCCACACTGACTGTTAGGGTGTAAAACTTAAGGGGTTTTAGCCTAGCAATTCTGTAGCAGGGGGGCGTAGTCCAGAGTTTGGACAGAAAAAAAGAAGAGAATTGGATTGGGGGTCCGTGCAACTACCAACAAAATGCTTTTGCGGGGATTCCGTGAGGGTTCTATCAGGGTTCCTTATAGGATTTATCAGGGTTCGTACAGGGAGACGTTTGTACAGATCTATAAGGTTTCTAGAAACGACTTCAAAGGCTTCTACAAGAAACCTAGATAATGTATACTTGGGATGTAAAAGGGTTGCTGAAAAGCCATCAAGCAAGCATTCCCCGTCAATCGGTGAGATCTTCAATCCGGGATCCGTCGCAGCCCGGGCAATGGGCCAATTCGGTCATTTCCACCCAAACAGGGTGGAGAACCCGTGGGGGGGGGGGGTAGCATATATGTGTATATGTGTGTGTGTATATATATATATAAACGAGTTGTTGTTTCGGGCTGTAGGACTTAAGGGTCTTAAGGTCTCGGAATAAAGGCCTGACAGATTAAGCATCCTCGTTGCCAAATTACAACCGAACCTAGGACTGTAGCCATGCCAGGCCCCCACGCCCTCTGGTACGTGAGTTGTAAAACACATTTCGGATTCTGTCGTCGGGGTTTAGGGCCAAACCTGAAAGCCTTTCTGACCCGTCTTCCTACAGCCTGAAGTTAAAAGGTTGAGCCCCAATCCATTGCAATTGGTTTCAATGAACCCGGAACTCTTGCTTGGTACACAAAGGAGAAGGGCTTAGCAAATGAAAACCGCATCTTCTCTCACTACCGTAGGTGACTTCAGTGCAGGGTCCCTTGGAATTCTTGCTCTGAGGTTCTACTCAAGACCTGCAGCAAAGAAGGCCCTCGTAGTTGTTTGAGGTATGGGCCGGGTAAGTAGGGTCGTAGTTTGCCCAAAGGTCTGTGCGAGAGGCCAGCTGCTTGCAAACACCATGGGCCATGGGCACTGCGTACATGGGGTTTCTTGATCTGATCACTAGTATGTTCGTTTTTGGTCTAGTTGTGATTCCACTTTTCGTCATTGTGCGCAACGGTTTATTATTTAGCTAGGCTTGTAGTATTGTAAGTATAAAAAGCTAGCTAAATAGACCCTAAAGGCATATGATGCTTCACAGTTTAGTTAGGACGTCATGGCATTCCTAACACCTTCAACCCTATAGTCCACGTACCCGTAAAGTATATAACGTAGAAACCTGATTAAGAAACCCTGGGCCTTTATTAGGGTTCCTTATATGGATCCTACTATTTTGGGGGGCATAGGACCAGGGTTTCTTAATCAGGTTCCTACATTACTCATGAAGCGGTACCCAAATAGGCACTGCAAGGCCAAAGCATATATGACAAGAGCTTTGGAGTAGCCTAAATCCAAAACCTTCTGGTCTCATATAGATCCCGTGTAGTACCCTTAAATAGAACCCCTTAGAGTATATACTATGTGGGCACATGGACGGACCCGTAGGCATCCCCCACCCCCACTGCGAAAACACGAAAAATGATGCAGGACCTTCGTGGGAAGGCTCATCACGGAAAGGCTGAAATGCAGCCTGCAAAACTCAATGCTGAGTTCAGGTTTAGAATTTTGGGTTGTGGGGTTTTGGGTCTTAGTTTTGGGTTTAGAATGGTAATTTGATAACACTACAAAACATGGAGACTACACCTGCTGTACCTATGCGCGATTGTGTTTGTTCTTTCCGCGTGAAGCAAAGGCTGACTTCAGAATGTTGTGTCCACATATTTCTGCATACATCGGTCTTTATCTCTCTTTCCCTCTCTCTCTCTCTCTCTCGCTCTCGCTCTCGCGCTTTTTCTCTCTCTCTCTCTCTCTGCTTCTCCCTGCAAGAAGTGTTCACAGGCAGCCGATGACAAAAGAAGCTAAGACTAAACCCCGTCTAGAAACTCTACACGCAGGGGACACTCATGGAACCCTTAACCCCCTAAAACCCGGCGAAGGAAACAGGGCCTCGACGGTGGGTAGGCGCAAGAGCGGAAGCCCTGGGCCCACTCCTTCAGGGCTTAGGGAATTTAGAGTTTTTAGGGTTTTGGGATTCGGAGGGTTCGGGAGTGGGCGTTCGGATTTAACCCTTCAGGGCTGCGGGCTTTAGCGCTTTAGGGTTTGGGGTTTTGAAGTCTTGGGATTTGAGACGTGAGGGTTTGAGACTAGGGCTTTTGTGCTTTGCGCGTTTAGGCGTGTTAGGTTTTAGTACCCAAGGCTTCAGTAATTTAAGGCTTTGGTTCTTTAAGTTTTAGGGTGTGCTGCAAAAGGGATAAAGGCTTTGAATTTGTGGATTCAGAGCTTGGGCCGTTGGGGTTTGGGGCTTTAGGCCTTTTCGGGCTGTAGGGTTTCAGGTTCTGGAGGATTTTGTGTCCCTGAGACTCCAATATACCCCTTAATTAAGGAATTCACCTTAAATCGGATCAGGGATCCTATTGTAATTTAGGGCATATATCCCTTAATTAAGGAGTTTACCTTAAGTCATATTGGGGATCCTACCATAATTGAAGGCATATTCCTTAATTGAGGGACATTGGAGTCTCTGGGTTCAGGGCATCATCGGATCTAGGGAATCTAGGCTTCCGGGGTTTCGGGTCTATAGGGCTCTACATGTTAGGGCTTTAGGCTTTACAGGGCTTTGGGGATCTAGGGACGGCGTAAGGCTTGGGGCGGTAGGAGTTCAGGCTTTATACAGTTCAGGGTTAAGTCGGTTAAGTGCTGTAGGAGCAGTCTGAGTCCGAAATCTACACGAGGTGATATACTCTGCACTTCAAACCCCGGAAAGATGATAGTAAACTGTCGCTCAAACACCCCAAAGGCCTCTAACTCCATCCCAAAGCACTTCAAACCCCGAGCCCTCAACCATAGAACCCTCCAATATAGGGGCCTTCATACTTAGAATAGGGTTTTGGGGTATATCATACGATATACTAATAACAAGGGGGAACCCCATAATAGTATAGGTAAATTTTTAAGGCCCCTATAGTAAGCCCTAACTGCCGCATTGTTCGTGCCCCGGAAGTTCCTCCGCCGACAGTTCCTCCGGCTTCGCAACAAGCTGCGACGCATTGAGGCAGATCTCCTACATTTCGGGTTTAGGGTATAGGATAATAGGGCTTAGGGTATGAGGTATAGAGTATGGCGTTTAGGGTTCAGTGAAGCCCTCAGCTATTTCATGCAGACCCCCGCCGCATGAACAAACGCATGGGGAATGAGTGATGGTACGTCTCAACGAATGCTAGCTTTTGTCCATAGGCTCCCTAGTAGTTCCCTTTTTGGATTCCCTTATAGGATCCGAAATATGAACCACAAAAAAAACTACAATGGAGCCTATGGGTGGTCTCAAGATACTTACAGTTGATCGCGGTCCACTCTCCCCACACCGACTCCTCTACGACTAATTGGAGATCACAGCTTACAAGAACAGAAGCCAGAAAAAAATACGTCACTTTCTACCAACCCCATATTGCCAGACCGGGAACAGGAATGAAGCACCTAAATCACCAAAAACCCTAGACCCTAAAGCCTGACTAAAACCATCAAGCCCTAAAGCAGTAAAGCCTTAAAACCAAATGTTCACCTTCCACCGTTCTTAAATTCTGCCCTACAGCGCCTCGGTTCAAGCCCCCGGTGCAGCCCCTGCGAAGGACGACAGCCCAAGACCCCTCAAACCCGAACCCATGTAATTCTGAATAAGCTTGAGGAAGTTTAGTGTTTAGGGATTAGGGTTTAGGGCCTAGGGTTCAGGAGTGGCATTGAGGCTTTCTTAACGCGAGGTTTAGGGGGACGAATACCTGTCCAAGGCAGGCACGGCGAGCTCTCGTTGTCCATGCAACCTAATACCTGTCCCAGAAATCATAGTCACAGTCTTAAACCCTAAATCCTGGAACCTAAACCCAACAGTAGAGAACCTACACCCTATAGTAGATTCTGTCTGGGGACAAGATATCCTTATCAGCAAAAGCATTTAAAATTCAGCCTTTCGAACGGCCTCAGCCACCCCGCGTGTCTCTGTCAGAAAGGCTACACTCAAATATCCCATAAATTACGGATTTTATCTTATGTCGCAAGATTAGGGCATTCATACTAGGAAAAGCAGTGACCTCATGATGCAAACTATTCAGGCGGTTTAGGGCAGTGGGATTCCACCCTGAACCGTCTACCTTAAGCAGTTTAAGGGAGCCAGCCTCCTGTAGAAGCTCTCCTCGTCGCCAAAGGTCTGCATGAGGCAGTCTGAATGCCTGAGCCCGTGGCAACAGTTGCAACACCCCGGGACGTGACATGTTTTGGGTTAAAGGTGCTCGTGATGATTATGGAGGTAAGTAGGACGGCCACTTGCTGCTAACATCATCGTCGGCATTGCTGTCATTGATAAACGACTGCTGCTACGATAAAATCCCGCCCTCTCGCTGTTCTTGGCACTAGCTTTCCGTCGTAGCTATATCCCTGAACCCTAAACTCTAAATGCCCCTGAATGGCCCCTAAACACCCAATGGCACTTGCAGTGTTTATCGAACACTGTTTCTGTGACCGCATCGGTTCAGGGCTTCGTGTTCGGATCAACGTCCAGAAACTTCATACTTTTTCTACACTCGGACCTTATTTAGGGGTCCTTAATTTTGTAGGACCTTACCGTTTAGGGTGCACACTGGACCCCTTATTGTTTCAAACTTGCATGCGGATTAGGTAGAGCAGTCATAACAATAACAACCATCATGCACATGTAGATATTCGGCATGCGCATACATAGTGCATACATGGCGTGCATATATACATATCTACATACACGCAGTATGGATGCAAAGTAGGCTACGGTCTTAGATTCAGGGCCACCCGACTTCTTGAAACCCGCACTTAGAATCCTTAGGCCTGGCGGGAACGCAGAGGATGTCACTGCTTGCTCAGCCAGGGAAGTCCCGAGTTACATCAAGAAAGAGAAGAAGTAAGATCTAAGTTACCTACACCCACGATTCTTTTACCATGCCCAAAACTTGGAGAGCCCCCGATGCCCCGGGAGTATGCTTTGAAATGTAGAGGGCTTGTTATGATGCAAGCACGATGTGCTCCCTATAATGATTCTGCTTAGAATATTTTAGGTTCTCTTGATCCTAGACCCAAAACCCCCTTAAACCCTAAACCCACTAAAACCCCAAACCCCCAAGACACTAAACGGATCCTTTTTCTCCCTCTCTTCCAGGCCCAGAGCTTCGAGCAAGCTGAGGGCTAAGTCGGCTCGGCCGGCTCGGAGAAGGGCCTTGGCGACGACCTGAGGAGGTTCCGAGTTCCTGAAAGGATTTCCGAAAATAGGGGACCCCAATATAGTACCCTAAATAAATAGTAGGATCCTTATGATAAGGACCCCAAACAAGGTACCCTTGATCTTTCCGAAAAGGAGCCCTTAAAGGAACCCTTAAATTAGTGTAGGGTTTAGGGTTTAGGGAAAGGAAGCCTTAACGGACAATAGCGTTCAGAGCTCCTGAAAGGGCCTGAGGGTTTGGGGATGACGTCAGGTTTATGATTTAGGCTTTCGGGCTCCTTAAGGGATATCAGGCTTTTGGGGGGATGCATCGAGTTTCGTGTGTCGGGTTTCGGGCTCTTTGAAGGATCTTTCACATTTTATGGGGTTTAGCGACTTAGGCGAGTTGTAGGATCCGACCCATGGAGTCTTAACAGCCCTTACCAAAACCGCCTTTAACCCTAAAGGCCTGAACCCTAAACCCTAAACCCTAAGCCCTGAACCCTAAACCCTAAGCCCTGAACCCTAAACCCTAAGTCCTGAACCCTACGCCCTGAACCCTAAGCCCTGAACCCTACATATCGAAAACCGACAGAAACTCTTTTATTGAAGAACCCCAGGCCCTCGAAGCCTGGGTCCCCAGACCCTAAACCCTAAACCTTAAACTGCAAAACCTAATTAAACCCTAAACCCCCAAAACCCTACCTAACCTCTAAACCCTAAAGCCTAAACTCCAAAATCCCTAAACCCTAACCCCTAAACCCCAAACCTTAAACCCTAAACTTTTAAAACCCCTCTTCGAGCGACTCTGCAGGTCCGCAACGAGGGCTCCGGCACCTTTTGCAGGCTCTCCAAGGCCTCGAAGCCACGGTCGAAACCCCCCGAGTTTTGGGGTTCCTGTAAGGGTACCGAGACTCAAATATCCCTTAACTAAGGAATATACGTTAAATTATAGCGGGAACCCTAAAATTATTTAAGGTATATTCCTTAATTAAGGGATATTGGGGTCTCTGGGTAATATCGGGGGCTAAATAATTACGAACACTACATTTTGAGGGCTCCGTATTATGCTTGTAGTATACTATACCCCAAAACCCCAGTCCCATTAATTATTAAGGCCCCTAGTTTACCTGTTTGAATTGGAGGGTTCTTAGAGCGTTTTGGGCTGTAGGATTGTTTCGAAGGGTTCCTGTCAAGCTGCCAGGCTGCCTCAAATCCGTGAATCCCCATGTGTGCCTGCTTCCGATGCTTTTCACGAGAAATAATGATAACAGCGAATCCTCCACCATCTGCATTCATTTCGGCGGGATCCAGGCTAGTGCCACAATGCGCGTAGTCTTCACAGATTAGATATTCTGAATAGAAAATTCAATCAGGGTCCATTACAACATCTCTCAATTGCAATGCCCACTGTATACTGTCCTTGGGCCACAGGCTGCGACAAAAGCTACATCTTAAACTCGGCCTTGCAAGCTCACAGATGGAATGCCTGGCCTTCAGCCGGTACTGCATTAGAGCCCCCAGTCAGCTGGAAGCCCAACGCCCTTGAACCCTAAACGCAAGACCCAAGGAACCCAAGCCTCGCTCCCTTTAGCTCTAAACCCTAAACCCGGAACCCTAAACCCTCAGCCCTATACCCTGAACCCCCAAACCCTAACCCCTAACCCCTAAACCCTGAACCCTAAACCTTAAAACCTGGGCACCAAATCCACACCCACTCGAGAGAGTCCCAGCCTCCATTGCACGACCTTCAACTGCCAGCCTGCAACACATACTTTAGGAGCCTGACCTATTTGATGTGTTTCCTGTAAGTATAGAGGGGGGGGTCTGCACTATGCTTTCACTTGGGAACCCACACAGACAATACGGCTGATGGACAAAATCCTGCATGACCCTAAGGACCCTAAACTATGGGAATTATGGTATATTCCTTACAATGGGTAACTGCATTACCCACTATAAGGAATATACCATAATTCCCATAGTTTAGAGTCCTTAGGGTCATGCAGGATTTTGTCCATCAACCGTATCATTGCTTTTCAGGCCCCTGTGTGGCGAATAAGCCGGGAGTCTAACAAGGGCCTGACTGCACAAAGTCTCGGCGGGTCTACTTTGCCCCGATTGAATCTTACAATCAGAAATCAAACCCTAATTCAGCCCCAGGGTTTAGGGTTTGGGGGTTCTGGGGGTTTGATTGAATGCCGATGGTTTGTAATCAGGACCATAGCCGAAGGCAATTTCAAGCCAAAGCTCGAAACTATACATCCTAACCCCCCAAACTCAAACAAATAATCGAGAATCCTGCACCCCTAAACCTCCGAGGCTCCAGACAGAAGAACTAGACATCAAGACCCGAAATCCTGACGCACTTAAGCCTCCAACATGCCGAAACTCCCAGCCCAGCACACAGGAGTGTGTGGGCGGTTCAGAAGATGAAGACCCAGCACAGACCCAGCCTAGCCTAGCAGGATTCTGATTACGAGCCCCGCTCCAAAAAACAATGCAGCTGCAACAATTATGCAAAGTGTTGACAAACCGTCTCCAAACCCTGAACCAGCCTTGCAATTGCAAACTTTCGCTAAAGCCTTAAACAAAACTGTAAACAACGATCATGAACTTCCATGCACAAGCATGAAACCCGTCATGTAAATGACATAAACGACCTTGCAATACCCTGGCCAACCAAAAAAACAACTTGCAACACTTCACAGATAAACCACAATTTCTAAACCCTGAGATGACCGGCCTCATGGCAGTGGCTTCCGCTCGGTCCTCATCCTCATCGGGGGGCCAGGGGGGTGGGTGAAAGGGGGGGTTGTTCTCTATACAGGAGGGTCCAGGGCCCCTCCAAACTAGTGGAATGGGTTTTGGCTAGGGTTTAAGGCTTAGAGATCTTATAAGCTGCTTGACAGCATCATGGTGATCTACGGATCCAGGATGATCCAGTTTCAGGGGTTTTTCAAGGCCTGTGTAAGACTTGGGGAGTGTTTGCTGAGGATTATTGAAAATCACAAAGCCCGAGGACGCCGTGCAATGTTGAAGATTTGTGCATAGCCAGGCTCGAAATCAGCTGGCAAAACCCCATGAGATGCTTGCCAACCCCATGAATCTCTGTAACTGCTATGACCTTACGACCCGCCCTTCGCACCTCTTGACTCTCTGTCTGCGGCGGCACCACTGCCGCACCCGAACTGAGGCAGAAAGGCTTATAGGGGCCTAAAGTACAGGAGTCAACGAGTTTTGTGGTCGTGGTTTAGGGTCCACAAAGCTTGCCTGCACCCTCGAGTCTGGACCGTGTGGCAAGAAAACTTGAAAAATTAAGTCGGCTAAGTTTTGAAAAGGTTGGGGTTTGTGGCTTAGGGTTCAGGTTTAGGGTTTAGGGTCTGGGATGTCGGTGTAGCTGATTGGTGGAGAAAGCCCATAGCTGTCAGCCCCGAACCTTCGCGCAAAGGAACTCCTCCACTTCTCCACTCATGCTCACGGATGGAGCTTCAGGGCTTCACGGCAAATATACGCTTCTGGAGTCGGGGGTTTAATGTTGGAGTGCATTGGGCTTGTGGTTTCTCTTTCGACAGCTTAGGGTTCTGCTGTTTGGAGTGCAATGGGTTTGGCTGCCGGCAAGTTGCCGGTGCGGGAAGTTGGCGAAACAAAAACAAATTCACGCGATCTACATTGACCTTTAAGCGTGCATCCATCGCATAGCACTCTCGTCAAGCCCGCACACTGAAGAAACTACATAGGAGCAGGACTAAACCTTGAACCCTTAACCCCAAACCCTACCCTCAAACCTACACCCTAAACCCTGAACCCCGAACTCCCAAACCCTACGTCCTACCCAAAAAGCCTATGCCCAAAACCGTAGAAGGCCACGTCCGACGCCTCGTCGCCGGCAGGTTGCTGCTTGCGGGCTCCAAAGTCTCCGAACTCAGCAGGGAAACCCCTCCAAACAGTGGCCCTAGGGATTGGGGTTTAGGGTTTAGGGTTTAGGGTTTTCGGGTTTAGGGTGTGGGGTTAAAAAACGGATTCCTTTTTGACGTGTGGGTCCTTCAATGGGGCATCGGCCTTTCTAAGTATGTCTACTCTGTTAAAACGATGCTTACGGCTTTTCTATTGTTTTTCAGGTGTGCAAGGGCTGTTTCGGGTTCAGGGTTAGATGGGGCCCTAAACCCTAAACCCTACACTGGCCCTAAACCCTAAACCCTAAACTGGCCCTAAACCCTAAACCCTGAAGCCCGAAAGCCGGGCCCCTCAGGGCCCTGAACCGCCTAGGGTCTCGTGTTCATGGTTTACGTGAGGTTCAAGGTGAAAGCAAGTTGAAAGGCAAGGGCCTAATGTAGGAACCTGATTAAGAAACCTTGGGCCTTTATTAGGGTTCCTTATATGAATCCTACTATTTTGGGGCAAAAGGCCCAGAATTTCTTAATCAGGTTCCTACATTAACTTGTGGGACTGGGTATCTAGCATCTACTTACATGTTCTGACTGCTCACAAGTCTTGTATTCAGCTTGCCGAAACATGACAGCAGCAAAAGAAATACAAATGAACGGATACATGTAGCATGACAAGTGCTTTCCCCCCAACCAAAGCACAAACTTGGCATTTACAAGTCTTCAGTTCTATCAAGAAACAAAATCCTGGCCTCCGCAGTTGGTCGATTTCGCTTGTCAGCGCCAACTGCAGCTCTTTCAAGTTGGCCTGCTTTCCGCGAAAACAGTGGCAGGTGTCTAACCATGCCTGCTGCAACTGGGGCTTAGGTGTCAGGTTTATGGTTCAGGATCTCAGGAATGCGCACAGACAAAGAGAATGTACACAAACACCAAGATCAGGCTAAGATCTATGGAGCCGACCTGCCTGCGGGACGTCAGACTTCAAGATGCAATTAAGAGTGCGTTTGGTCAGAAACAAGCCGCTCAGCACAATAAGCATATGTCTTCTGCAGCTTGGATTTCCATGAGATGGTGCCCATACGATGAAAACCGCAACAGACTCATCCAACCGGCCTAAATTCAAACTCGGCATTCGTGACAATAGCGCCGCGCACGGCTGTTCACGAAGTCTTGTTTGGAAGCGATAGCCACGTGCCGAATTTTGGGACCTTGCAAACTTACAACCCCTTAACCAGAACCCCTAAACCCTAAAACCGGTAAACTCTAAACTCTAAACCCAAGTCCCCCAAACAACTGTAACAACTCTGCAAGCCCGAAGCTCCCCCCCCCCCCCCCCCCCCCCCCNCCCCCCCCCCCCCCGCCCCCACACACGACCTTCTCAGCGGCCAGGCGCGCTGTATGCAGACATCCGGCATCCGGAAAGAGCCCTGCACCTAAGCATAAGCTGTGAGCAGGTTGAAACACCCGAAGGGTCCCTGTACCTAAGTAATGGGAAAATAAATATCAATAAATACGTATATGTATGTGCATATATATATATATAGAGTATATACTCAGGCCGTGAAAAGTTGCAAAAATTGTTCTTCAGATCCAGAGTATATCAGTATGTATTTCCAAAAAAAGGTATTTCAGAGCCAGAGTATATCAATCAATATGTGTGGTCTGCATGGACCAAAGAACCCGAATTACCACGAATATGCAAGACAAAACCAGGACATTAACATGATCTTGATTTGCATTACACCCAGCACGCTGTGTTTATTCCTGACGCGGCAGCCCCTAACTAACAGCGAGCTTACATCCTAAAGCCCTAAACTTTACTTCAATCCTGAAGCCCAATCCCAACCCCAAAACCCCAAGCCTGAAGCCCTAGACTGCAAAGCTTAAAATCCTAAATTGCTTGAAGAATGCCCCCAACAGTGCGGCCAAATATCTGCGCATCTCTCGCAGCATGCTGCATGTCTCCTGTGCACATGGCTATCCGGGAATACCACTTGCCTTAGCCTCAGGGTCCAAGCACCTTAGAGTCAAGCACTCACCAAGATTCTGACCTACAGTGAGCCCCTAACCCAAAGGCAACCCATTATAGAGGCTCAGGGAGCCCCAGAAGCCCTTAAACAGTCCAACACTCCAGTCTGCTTATGCCATCTACGCTACAAATGACGAACCTGGACCTGACCATGCTGAGGGTTGAGGCTGCATAGAGGATAAGGGGGTTTCCTGTTTAAACTTAGGGTTTAGGTCTGGGGGGCACAATACGAGACCAGCTGAAGCTGTCGACACAACCACGTGCAACCATCGTCAGATGCTCCTTCGAGGGCAACCATCGACCCCCTAAGTCCTAAACAACACGGAATAAACGGAACTCACAATCGCTGAAACCGGTCAAAAACCGAAACTCTAGTCTTCAGCAAACCACTACAAAACTTCGTACACAAGAATATGGACACGCACCAAATTTTGGCATAAATCTCAATACAAACTGCTGAAAGACCCCTATGCACGCTTGTCAAGCCCTGTTCAACAACACTCTGAAGCCCCGCAGCCGTTAATGGAACCCTGTTGGTAAACCTATCAAGACTTGACTCACCCACCATGTTAAAACCCTCTGTCAAAAAAACGAAAAACACTCACCAACTCTTACACAACACCACTAGGAAACCATGGCGGAAGACAAATCGACTCGGGCGTCCTCCCAGCGGTTGAGGTCATTGCAGGCCCGCATCGCTGTACCATAGGAGACGAGGCTTCGCTGCACTCCGAGCCTGGGCTCCCGGTTTCGCGTTTAGGCATTTAAGGGTGTATAGGGTTTAGGGTTGGGGATTAGGATTTACGGTATAGGGCTTAGGGTATGGGGTGGAGGGTAGGGTGTGGGGTAAAGGGTTTAGGGTATAGGGAGGGCGCGTGTAGGGGGTGCGTTTTTGTTTTCCAGTGGAGCCACATCTGGTTTTGGGTTGAGGGTTTCGGGTTTGGGTTTAGGGTTTATGGTTTAGGGTTTTAATATGACCGTATATATGGATGNGGGGGGGGGGGGTCGTTTTAGGGCCTAGTCTGGTGGCCGAGCAGTTTGTTCACAAATTGTTCGTCTCAGCGTTCGTCGCCTTCAACAAACTCTGGGATTTCTTGATGTTTGTCTATTCGTTTTGGGGTATTAGGGCTCAGAACTTGTTATCTCTGTTGTGTTTGTTTTTTCGTATTCAGTTTGGGGTGTTAGAGCTCAGAACTTGTTATCTTTGTTGCGTTTGTTTGCTGGTTTTAGGTTTGGGGTGTTAGGGCATAGCTGTTGTTCTCTTTGTTGCATTTTCCTGCCTTGGACCATGAGTTTTAGTATGCCTTCGGGCGTTGAGGCCGGATATCTATAACTATAAGTGTTCTACAAGAGTGTTATCGGTTCCACGAATGTCTTTCCTGTCGGGGTCCTATATGGCATTTAGACGGGTTAGGTATATCAGCACATGGCTAGACAATGATGGGCTCAGGGCGTACAGTGCTGATTGGCACTGTCTTCTTAGCACGACCAAAGTTGCCTGAGTTTCTGGCTGCTGCAACTGTGCTTACCAAGATCTTGGTTGGTGTTCAACAATACAGAGAAAGATACCTTTCCTACCAGTTTTGCGAACATAGCAATTGCAGCGCAGTTTCAAACGCTAAAGCTGTAAACATAAACCGAATCTCACAGCTGCCCACTTCTTCTGTACCTGCCCTTGGGCCAAACAGACTGCTTGCACTCAATTGTCCAAGTCCGATGCCTACGACTCCATGCGGGAGAGGATCTACTAGCTGCTCAGGATTTACATATGTATATCTGTATATGTATATACATGTTTATATATAAATATACAGAGACAGAGACAGAGAGAGAGAGAGAGAAAGAGAGAGAGACAGAGAGAGGGAGAGAGAGAGAGAGAGAGACGAAAAGACTGAGAGAGAGAGAGAGAGAGATGGGGGGGTTTTCAAGACTCGGTGTTTAGGTTTCAGGTCTGGGCCCCTTCATGATTTAGGCTGCAGCCAGGCATCTCAGGCATCGCATGAAACAGCTGGAGGACCTGACATCATGCTTGATCCATGCGCAGGTGGTAAACAAAAGACTAGACACGGTGCGATGCTTACGATTCTTGTCTGGGTGCTGAAACCCAGCGGCCCTAGCGAAGCCGATTTGAAGCAAGCCTTATAACACATAACTCGAGCCTTGGGCTCTAGGGTAGCAAACCCGAGGTCGAGCTACAAACCGTCCGTAGCGAACAAAAACGAACTGTGCAAACAACAACAACCCAGCCTCCTCCCACTTCTCCGCCTTAGCCTTGGATAGCGAGGTTCAGGGTTTTAGGGCTTGGGGTTTGGGGGTTTGGGGGTTTGGGTTTTGGAGTTTAGGGTTTAGGGTTTCCGTGCTCAGGGTTTCGGGGTTTAGGGCCGTTTAGGCTTCACAGACTGAACCCAACACCCGAAAACTAAAACCCTAACCTAAACTCCAAAGCCTTGAACCCCGACCCCGAGAGGGTTTCCCTACATCCTAAACACCAAACCCACTGAACCCGGAACACCGAAGCCTTTAGTCATACCAACAAGAAGAACAATAGTAATTAACCAATATAAAGACTAAATATAAACGAACAAACATTCACAAAAGACTAAACCCCAAGCCCTAAACCCCAAACCCTAAATCAGCACCCGTGCAGTGAAGTCACGCACGCCGCCATCGCCGAGTTCAGCGTCACAGCGTCTGCGTCCACTCCCAGGTGACTGAGGTGTCGATTTCAGACTTTACCCTAAACCCCAAAATCGTAATCCTGAAAACCCTAAACCCTAAAACCCTAAGCCCTAAACCCTATTGTTTCGGCCTGGGTCTTCCGGTCTTCTGGGATTCTCGTTGGGAGGTCTAAGGTTGCGGTTTACATTCTCCGGCTTGACGGTTTAGGGTTTAGGGTTTAGGATTTAGTTTTTTAGGGTTTAGGGTTTAGTTTTTTAGGGTTTAGGGTTTAGGGTTTGGGGATGGACGGTCATTTCATGTTTAGAGCTCAGGATGTACGGGTCTTTGGTGTGCCGAGATGTTCTACAGCCCCATCGGGACGAAGAGAAGTAAGGCTTCGGGGCATACTATAGGGGCCTTAATAATTAGAACAGGGTTTTGTGGCCCATTACACTATAATTGTAGAAAAAGGAACCCCCAAAATAGTATGGGTAACTATTTAAGCAAATTTAGGCCCTGATAGTACCTCTGGCTTGTGCTTTAGGGCCGGGCTTAGGGTTGACGCTTCGGCTTTAGGGCTTGGGTTTTTTTTTTTCCGGGTTCGGGCTTCAGGGTTTGGGGTCGGGTATTGAAACCACCATATTAGACCGGTGACATATGGGAGTTTCCGAAAATTGGGGGTACCTTATTTTGGGGTCCTCATAATAAGGATCCTACTATTTAGGGTACAGGCACGCTTAAGTCATGGCTAAGTCGTGGCTTTGGGCTCTCCCGCCATCTACACGCAAGATTTCAAAAGTCATGGCTAAGTCCTTGCTTTGGGTCTTCCCCCCATCTACACGCATACATGCAG
>BGNK01002566.1:263-14798 GCA_003297005.1 Symbiodinium sp. clade A Y106 | reverse complement strand
GAAAAAGCGCCGGTATCTTCAAGCTTGCTCTACGTGGCAAGCGAAACACCATCTACACGCATGGTTTAACCACTCGTCCAAACATCACTGATATGATAGTTTTCTGTTCCTGACATGTTCAACACCATCTACACGCATGAAACGCAACGACTTCTTTGCGAAAGCAGCGACTTAAGCAGTTGCCTGTACCATATTAGGGTCCCCTATTTTCGGAACCCCCCATATAACTTAACATTGAAATGCAAGGGCTTCTGGCACTCACCTCCACCCTTAACATCACCTGCCAAGGGTTATGCTAGATTGGAGGCTGCGGGTTTGGTGCAAGGAACTGCCTTGCCCCAAAAAATACAACCCTAGACCCTAAACACAAAACGAAACACGCTGCGTGAAACTCTGGACTCCGGATACCCGCAAATCTAAGCCTTACGACCCTCCTCAAGCCCTATAAACTTTAAACCCTAAGACCCTCCAAAAAAGCGCAGACTGCAGCCATGCAACTTCATGGAAGAAAGGAGCTGCAGGGCCATCCTGGGTGTAACATCTACAGCCATTTAAAATTTAGGGGTTCAGAGAGTTTTGCCCAGTGCGCCGAATACCCTTTTAAGTGAGAACATATAACATAACTGAAATTGCAGCGGGCCACTACTATTGATTCAAAGTATGGGCAATTGAAAAAGCAAGGGCACCATCTCCAGAGCTATAAACAACATCAATTAACACTAAAGCTCTGAATCTAAAACACCCAAAACTGCTGCCTTGCTTCGGGCGTCTTGGTCTTTTGGGAAGTTTTGGATGTACGGTTTTGGGCGTTCCATCGATCTCGTGTTTTAAAATGTGATTGGATTGATGGTGGGTGCTTAGGATTTAGAGTTTAGGGCTTAGCTTGGTGGCGTCGGGTTTGCCGTATGCTTCATGGATTGATTTATGGTGTTTTTCTACACGTATCCTCCCAAGGACGTCCCAAAACGTACATGCACCATTTTTCCGAAGGGCTTTCTGCGTACACTCAGTATAAATGAACGCCACGTTGTTTAGGGAGCCGTGTTCTGTTCTCAAGCTGCAGCCAAGCCTTCGGACTTGCTTGCCTTACAGTGACCCAATCGCTACAATCTGAAGTAGCCGCAGATATTTCGATAGTCAACCGACCGCCATGTTCTTGTCGTTTGGGGCCTTACACAGAAAAGTTGCCAAGTTCTTGCAATAAGGACGCTGCACCCTGCAGACTTACGTAGGGTGTCTTGATGTGGAAAATCACACCTGGCTAGTGTGTTTCAAACTGGAAGATTCTCGAACAGATGGGTGCGCCCGTGCCGTTTCGATACATCTTAAACCTGAACCCGGAACCTACGGCGCAACACCAAAACCTAAAGCCTAACCCCCAAACCTTAAACCTTATTCCGACAAGCCCATGCATTCAGACCGAACATGTTTTTCTGGGCTTGGTGGTATTAAAAATGACCGTCCGGATGTTTGCACTTTGGGTCTACATTTTCTCCAAAACGTGTACAATTTAGAAGTCCAGCTTGCGTGTCAACAGGTTTACTTGTTCATCCACCGTTTGTTGAAAGGCGTAAACATGATCTTTACAATTCACTGCGCACATTGAATGAAACTGAACCGACACATTTGCGCGATGAAACATCTGTTGCAGTTTTTTAGTCGGACTCTAATGCGTGCAAAATGATGGGCGAGCACAGGCTTGTTGACACACACAAACAATGACCGCGACACTACGTTCAGATCTGTTGAACGGCAACGAGTAATCAGTCGTGGCATTTGCAAGCCATATTTGCAGAGTCAAATGTTGTTGAACCTTTTTTGCTGCTCCAATAAGCAGGAAACGCTTGACCATGCCATGCCTGTGAAAACCCGAGTAAACCGTATGCCAAGCTGTTGATCCTTCGCACGATCACGAAACCATTCACGCAAGCCGGCATATATCAATGTGCGAGATTCCTCGTCACCACTTGAAATACATAGGCTTGCTTCACTGCGACCTTCCAAACCCTGAACCCTCGGCTTCAAGTGCAATCAGGTTCCACAGTTCTAAAGGCAAACACCATGAAGCCTTATCTGGGCTGCAACGAATGTTGTGCTTTGCGCGACACCGTAGTAGCAAAGGGGTGCACTGCCAACTGTAAGTCTGCTCCCATTTGCCTTGCTAGTTGCAATGTTGGCGCCTTCAGTATGGGGCCCGCACAGGCTCGACATTCATGAAACCCGATGTGGGTGAACAAGCAGCGTGTCACAGAACCTTGCAAGTCGGAACCTGGATCCAGCAAACGTGGTGCAAGTGTCTTCAAAGGAAGATCGCGAAGATGTGCATGGTAATAAAGCCTAATTTCTTCCGCGGGAGAAGACAACCGATCATTGATATGGGTGTTTCGTTTTTCTATGTACTCGCCGCTACTAGCCACGATTGCTAAAACGAGCCTACTGGGCAGCACTCCAAGGACCAGTGCGTTTGATATCTACACTCAGGCAAGCTCGTCTATGATAGTCCATGTTGTTTGGCCTAAAGCCTAACTCGTAGACCCTGAACCAATTTCGCCAGGGTCTTCGGGGTCCCATTTGAGGCAATATCGTAACAAACAGCCGACACCAACCATTTGCTCAACAACTCTCAGCTTTGCTTGATGCATTCAGTCATATTCAAGGACCGGGGACAAGGCCGTCTTTATTTTCCCAAGTACACCAGCGGGTTCCCAAATTTTACATGCTATTAGAGAAATGAGAACCCCAGACACATAACCCTTACGAAATAAATGACGAGCATCCCGAGCTGAAAAGTCAAAATTCTTATTGGGAGGTTTCTCAATACTACAACGAAAACAACAGTTTGTCTGGCCCCGTCCTGTCCTGGCTTGCTCTCCTATGCTCCTCTGCAGTGGAGGTCCTTTGGGTTCTTACTTAGAATGGTATATACTACGATATGCCCCCACAACTCGATTCGAATTTCCCCAAAGCATCAACTTTGGATCCAAGCTGTTCTCCATGGTTGCAGCATTTTAGTCAGGTCTTCGGTCGGCAATATATTTTGTAGCGTTCTTAGAGGTGTCTTGCAACGGTTTCTTGAAGCCATAGCCTGCTGACGAAGGCTCTAAATGCACAGTTGGCGCCGGAACTCGAAACCCCAAACACTGGTATTCGGGCTTAGGGTTTAGAGAGCCCCTGGGGTGATAGTGATCTTTTCGCACATACATAAAGTGTCACCTTGCTGAAATACATACCAATGGTAATATACAGGCCTAATTAAATACCAATATTACTCCTTGCGGTTCCTTTGGTATTAGACAGAAGTGTACTACAATATGGCCCAAAACCCTGTTCTCACTACCAGGGCCCCTGTATTGTATCGGTCCTCGCAGCTGACCTCATTTTGTAGACTCGCCCCTAAACCCTAATTATTTCAGAAGCGAGCTGACAGTGTTGAAGAGGAAATCCGAGGGGGCAGATAGTCAGGGACAAAGAAATAGCAAGTAAACACCGTTCACCCTTAGGGAGACACCAAGGCTGCTACCTATGATGGCATCTCATGTGTCTAAATAAATAAGTAAATATATATATGTATATATATAATATAATATAATATAATATTATATTATTGTATGTATGTATGTATGTATGTATCTTTGTATGTATGTATGTATGTATGTATGTGTGTGTATATATATATATATATATATGTATATGCACATATATATGTACATACGGATATGTCTACGTAAATAATATATGTATGTATGTATGTATGTCTGTGTCTGTATGGGTGTATGTATGTCTGTCTGTGTATGTATGCATGTGTATACATGTGTATATATATATGTGCACACACCTACATACTCACAAACATACATACATACATACCCACATACATACATATATACGAGTATAAGTGTGAACATACATAGACACACATGTGTATATGTAAAAAGGATAGATAATTAAGTATGAACACACTTATGAAGAAAATCCTAGATCTAAATGCGTGTGTGCGTGTAACTATAAATGTAAACATACATATGTACATATACGTATGCATACATATATATATATATATATGTGTGTGTGTGTATGTGTGTGTGAGCATACGCAAAAATAAACCGAAAACATACCCGCACACACATGAACACATACATACCTACATACATACATCCATACGTACATTCATGGATACCTACATATTTACAAACATACATACAGACATACATCTGTGTATAGAAACATACATATGTATGTCACGTGTACACATGTATATAACTACATCTACATTGGTACATATCATTATGGCGGAGAGAGGAAGAAAGAACAAACTAAAGACATACAACAAAGAGAGAGAGAGAGAGGGAGTGTGTATATATGCATGCATACATGCATGCATGCGTGCATACATGCGTGCATACATGCACACATGCATGCATGCATGCATGCATGCATGCATGCAACACACACACATATATATACATGTATATCTGTATGGATTTCTATAAGAATATTTATACCCATGTTTGTATCTATACAAATATCTGTATGTGTATATATATATATATACAGATATCCATATACACATAGATACATGGACATACCCACATACCCATACCACACAATTATATACCCGTTGCACTGCGACTAACCAGCAACTGTTGGGGCACTGTGGGCTTGCAGGTACAGTTTGGCAAAGCCACTGCCACTTCCCAGCACGGGCGCATGCATTGCTGGCCGAGTTGTAGCAGAAAATGTTCGGCCTCGTCTAGGCAGGAATTGAGTCCGGGGTCCTAGAAACCCTACTTAATTGAAAGATGCAATCCTTGTCGCACCTTGAGCTGTTTGCCAACAAGCTTCAAAGAAACCGACAACAGGTGGAGCGAAACAGCGAATCTCACTCTACTGGCCGCAAAACACCGAGCTAAACCACATTCTTGCTCTTGACGACCGCCGAATCTGCAAGAGTGCTGTCGAATGTTTGCAAGAATGAAATAACGGAAAACTGAGACAATGGACACTGGCTGCTGGCTCGCCGGAGGCGAAAGCAATGCGAAGTCCAGCAAGTCGAGTGCCTCCTTTCCAATGTGCTCAAGAATAATAACCGTTCAGGGTTTAGGGCAGTTTAGGGTTTGTTCTCGACTTTGGAACAACACGTAATGCAGTACTACGCAGGGGGTTTTACTACGCAGCAATTGTGAAGATTTCGGGATTGACTGCTCGCGCCTACATAGTTTAGCCTATGTCTGTATATGGGAGTTTCCGAAAATTAGGGGTACCTTATTTTGGGGTCCATACAATATAAGGATCCTACTATTTAGGGTATTAGATTAGGGTCCCCTATTTTCGGAAACCCCCATATAGAGCTGCTAGAAGGCCTGTACCACACAAACCTTGCTACACCGTCTAGTAAGCATACTGCCATGAACTTAATAACGGAAGCTAGAAAGGTAAGCCACTGCTAAGACAGCAGCATTCAATGATTAGCAAACCTAAACCCTAAACCTTAAATCAGCAAAGGATGAGCTCAGATTCCAAACGCGATAACAGCATCTCCTATAAGGGCGGCAATGATACTGCCGGTCTGAACTAACCCGGAAAGCCCTGAAACCACAGTAAACCTGTGAACTCGAACTGAGACATCTAAAGTCAACAAAGACCCAAGAACCCCGAACCCTCACCTTGAAAATCGAAACAATCTAAAGACCCACCTCAACGAACAAAAACATAGGAGCCAGGGCACCTGCCAGCGCGCAGCTTGGGCGCACGCTCCGATGGCCGCAGCAAGGCAAACGGTGTCAGGACGAGGCTCCCTTCCTGCAGAGTCTCATTAGGGTTCCTTTAAAGAAATCTATAGGGGTTCCTTTTAAGGGATCTATAAGGGTTCCTTCAAAGGGATCTATACGGGTTTTGGGGTTTATGTAAGATTTACCGTTTGGGGGTTTATAGGTTCAGGCTTTAGGGCTTCCCGGAACCAAGGACCCTGAGCCCTAAACCCCCAAAGCGGAAACCCTAAACCCACGACCCTAAACCCTAAACTCCTAAGCCCTCAAGGGTTACTGTTGGGCCGTAATAACGAGTAGTGAAGTAGATTTATAACAAGAAATCTCCTAAACCCAAATCCCTAAAAGCCCAAACCCTCTCTCCTTATATCTTTGTCTCCCTCCCTCCCTCTCTCTCTCTCTCTCTCGCTCTCTCTCTCTCTCCTCATGTATTGTTTATATATATATATATGCATATTTACAATTATGTATATACATATACTATATATATACACCCTATATCAGTACATATGCATATGTATATATACATACAACTAAACTATATACGCATGACATATCCTCATACAAAGCTCGGATCGGTTCGGGCCTTCGTCGGAGGCCCTCCTCAGTGCGTCATGAACTTCTTAGGGTCGAGGGCTTCGGGTTTAGGGACGAAGTTGGGGCTTGGGGCTCTCCTTAGAGGGGTCCTCTAAGGGACTCCATGGCTGTGGTTTTAAGGCTTGGCAGTTTACGGTTTTTGTGGCTGAAGGTTTGGGATTTGGGATTCTCGGTTTAGAACTCGATTAAGAGTTTCAGTGTTCTGGGCCTCAGCATTGAAGCTGTAATGCGTTTAGGGTTTCAGGGTTTTGGGCTCGAGGTTCTGCGGTGCATAGGTGGGTAGCCCTGAAGTCTGAAACGCTCTCTTTAGGAGCCTATAGTAGGGTTTCGGGGTATGCGATACTCTCACTACGTAAGCCCTAAATCCTAAACCCTAAATCCTAATTAAATCCTCCATGGCAAAGCCTTTGAGTCCAAAGAAAGCCTTGACGATACGACGCCATGGAGTTTTGGCGGGGCCCGAAACTGTCTAAATGCGATCTTCGACCTGAAAACCTAAGCCACCCGTTTCCTAAGGCTTCGTGTACCTTTATAGTATATGCTTAGGCCATACGTGGCTCCTATAGGTACTTTAAGGCCTAAGTAAATACTATATGGGCACATGGATCCTTTCGGGTTTAAAGAACACCCAGCCAAAACTCCGCACTCTACCCCCCGAACTCACTCATGTCGGTGGCAAGGTGCTGCCAGTGCCTCATCCAGGACAGAGCCTGTTCTGGGAGTTGGGCAGGGCTTTACGTGCGAAAAACGAACAGAAAGAGCGCAGATCACAGAGCACAAGTGTGTAGACGGCAAAATTAAGGATATACTCGGACAGACAGAAAAGAAAAGCAACACGAGAACGAGCGGCTCCTAAACAAATCCAACACTAGGACCACACCAACTGCTATTCTGCATAGGGTCTAGGGCTCCCCCACACTCGGCAGCTCAGACGGTCCGTGGCCTCCCGCCAGCCCAGGGCACCCAGGGCTTCCGAGCGGCAGGCCTGGTCCTTGGAGGGCCGAGGATTGAGGTCTGAGAGTTGAGTTGAGTCAGGGAATACATGGGATATATTTTGGGTACTGCCCCGACCCTGAAGCAGTCTATAATATCATAATAAGGGCTCTCTCTCTCTATATATATATATATATAAATAAATTATGCATTTTATCTACAGATACGGAGTGGAGTCAGGAAATACGTGGGGTATGTTAGTCAGGCCCTATACTTGAATCGTGAAAAACAGAGAGCGTTACATACTACACTACATACAGCCCCAAAGCCACGAGAATATAGAACCCTTATACGTATATAGTCAAGAATCCCACAGCCTGAAACCCCAAACCTGTATAGAGCACTCGTAGAAACTCTCAAGCCCTAGCTTCCGAAACTCCTGATAGAACACTTGTAGGACCCTGTGGAACCCGTCGAGAGCCCTTAGGATCCTAAACCCGAAAAGTTGTAATGGGATTCTAGTCTTCCAAGACACTCCCCAAAACCCTAAACCCGACATCTTAAAAGCTTAGGGTTCAAGTAGAGTTAATTAGGGTTAAGGCCCTGAAACCAAACCAGACATCCGAAGACACGATTGCCCTGGGGGCTGAGTACCCTAGCCCAGAAAAGGTTAACTTTTAAACTATGGTAGGATGATATAAACCCCAAAGTGTTCAAGGTTACCTACTGACCTACGCAGCCCTAAACCCTAAACGCTAAACCCTACTACTAAGTTGCCGAGCCAGGCACTGGCGTGAGCCCCTGATCTGCCATTCTCTTCAGTAGCGTCGCCGCCTTTGGACTCCGGGGTGCTCGGCTTTGAGGAATTTGGGGTGATTTTTTTGTTGAAGGCCTCTTTCCTCATGCGGTTGGGGTGAGGGTTTTAAGCTTAGGGCTTTCTTTTTGACTATGATACACTTCTCGATTTGGCTTAGGGCTTTAGGACATGGGGCTTTAGGCTTGTAAGGCTTAGGGCCAGAGAGGACTTCGAGGTGAGGGGTTCAGGGCTGAGGCCTGAGGTCTGAGGGCTTCAGGGTGGGGCTTTAGGGTTTAGGGTTGGAGAGCGTTTGGGTCTTGGGATTGAGGTTTAGGGTTTGGGGTCTAGGGTTGGAGAGCGTTTGGGTCTGAGGGCTGGGGTTCTCGAGCTCTGAGGATTTTAGGCGTACTGCCTTGGGATTTAGAGCTCAGGCATCGGGTTCGACTCTGCAATCTGCGATCAGAGGGCTTTCTCACGGGCTTTATGGGGTACGTGGTCCACTGGTGCACTTAGGTTTGGGCTACGAATCTGGTAGCTCTTCAATCTCAGGCTTACCAACATGACCCCAAAACTCTACAGACTAGAGACGTAGAGGTCGCTGGGTTCATGAACCTAGAATTTGGAACCATGAGTCCTGTTAGCCTTCGGCCCCACTAGAACCGAATGCCCAAAGCCCATATGGACCCTAAATTTAAAACCCTAAATCCTAAACTCTACCGGGACCCTGTAAAACCTTCCTTTTGGGGTTCCCTGGATGAGCCCCCCCCCCGCTCCAGAAAAAATCCTCCAAAATCAAAAGTGCGGTATTTGGGGTCCAGTTAAGTTAAGCCCTTCATCTGATTCAACCTGCCTCCGTTTCCCTACCGGCTCGGCCAAGCGCGCCGAAGGCGGAAGCGAAGCTTCGCACGTCGGGATGGAGCCCCGCACAAGGCATCCTTCAAAAAAGGGAACTAGGAAGTTGGGGGTTTGAGGTTGGGGCTTAGTACTTAAGGTAGGGGACCCCTAGGCAGGGGAGGAGTAAGGCTTATAGGATTTCGGGGTTACGGTTGAGGTCGGTACGTCGATTCCTGGTGAGGCACTTGTGCGGCTCTCGTGGTCCTTCTTCAAGGCAGACACTGGAAGTGGGTTTTCGGAAAGACCCTGGGCGCTCCACCAAAATAGAATCCTATAACTATAGGGGCCTTAAAAATTAGAATAGGCTTTGGGGGTATATTGTACTATACTTTAGTCTCCATTGTAGTTCCTTTTTTTGGTTAACCAACATCTCTATCAAAGGATCCTAACCATAAAACTGGTTAACCAAAAAAAGGAACTACAATGGAGACTCCAGGTAATTATAATATGATCATGGGTGGGGGCTCAGAGTTTTGACTACCGGGTCGACTTCAGGGGTTGGGGCTCCAAGGCTTCGCGGATGGATAAAAAGGCCTTCATCGCCCTAGGGTTTAGGGGTTTAGGGTTTAGGGGTTTAGGGGTTTAGGGTTTAGGGGTTTAGGGGTTTAGGGTTTAGGGTTTAGGGTTTAGGGGTTTAGGGGTTTAGGGGTTTAGGGGTTTAGGGTTTAGGGTTTAGGGGTTTAGGGTTTAGGGTTTAGGGTTTAGGTTCCTGATGACATTGTCGTCTCGTAAACGTATCACCACACTGAGCCGATGAATTCTTAACCACGAACCCTAAACCCCTAAACCCTCTAATTTTGTAGGCCCCTATAGTACTTGTAGGGTTCCTAGGGTCCAGGCTTTAACTTTCTGAATCATGTTCTCCGTAGTCCTCTCCAGCAGCTGCAGCGACACCTGCACCAATCATGCAACCCTGAAGGCGCGACCGGCATACATGTGGGTGGTGGTCAAAATTATGGTCCCTTTAATTTTGGGTCCTTAATAGAATACGGCACCTAAAATTTAAGGTACCCCAAAAAGGGACCCTAATTTTAACAACTACCCATGTGTTGTACGCTTATTTTCTAACACACGGTGCTACTGCTAGCAACAGCTTGGTTGCAAACCCTACACCATCGACTCCACAGCTAGCTCCTCTTGTCAAAACAGGGAGCCGTAGAAGCCCGAAGTCAAGCATCTCCAGATACTAGTAGGCGTCTCACAAAGAGACCAGGACGATGACGGTCATCTGGTGAGGACTAGGGAACTTTCACTGCTTGCGGCGATAACAGCAAGGATACCAACATTCATGCTGTGACCATGGTCATGATGATGGCGATGATGCTGCTGGAGATTGAGAACCCCAAGGGTCCATGTGATCATATAGTATATACTTTGGCCTTGAAGTACTCCCTACACGGGTACTTTAGGGAAAGAGTAGATGCTAGATGGCAATGGGCACCTGCACCCTTAGGGGAAGAGATTGAGAAGACAGTGTTGCAGTTGGTCGTGATGCTGATTCATATGGGAGTTTCCAAAATTAGGGGTACCTTATTTGGGGATCTTTATAATAAGGATCTTATGATTTAGGGTACTATATTAGGGGTAATGCTGACAGTGCCTCCCGTGAGTACCTGTCTGTCCAGCTTGTGGGGAACAAAAACGCGACCCACTGCTCCCTTCGGATCCAGTACTCATGGCCGGCCAGGAAAAATCACGAGCCAGGGCCATTGGCCAAGGCATGTGAACGGAACCCTACATCCTGGAAGCCTGAAAATCTCAAACCCCAAAACACAGGACAGATTACAGACACTGCCCAAAACGCTTAAACAAATGCAAGGCCCTTACTCACCGCATCAGCAAAATACGCTTCCAATGGCTACAACCAGTAAAGCTACATGAGAAAACTCTTTAAAGCCCTTCGTAGCAGATTGTTCGTTGTGATCTTCAGAACGGGGGAGACTTTGCACCAGGGGACGATCTATATGTCCCCTGCTTTCGGCTACACCCTAAAACCCTACAAACCCTAAAGCCCCTACACCCTAAACCCTACAAACCCTAAACCCCCTACACCCTAAACCTCTACAAACCCTGAACCCCCAAACCCTAAATGCTGCGGTTCGCGTTTTAGGGATCTTCCGCCTCAGGGCTTCCGGGTTCCATAGGCCATAGGCTGCAGGAAAGGCCTGAAGCCTGAACCCAGAACCCGGCGCCCTGAACTTCCCTGCGCAACCCTAAACCCTGAACCTAAAAGGTGTTCGGGCTGAGGGTTTTGGTTTAGGGCCTTGGTTTAAGGTTGAGGGTGAGGGTTAGAGTTTATGCATGGGGCCTCCCAGTCACCAGCTATCTTCGTCGCATGGAGCGCCGCATTGAAAACAATGAGGTTCGGCTCCACCCCCTCATCCGGCATCTCCTCAAACTCTTTTTTTGCTTTTCAAGTGCAATGGGCCCTCTTGGGCCCTCCTCAGATTTTAGGGTTCCGGGGTTTAAGGTTTAGGCCGTGACTGCTGATTCAGGTTCAGGGTTCGGCTTAACGTTCTAGGGTCTTCGTAGGGTTTGGTAGGTCTTAAGTCTTTAGCCTCAAGGCTTCTGCAAACGACCGCTGATCGAGGAAGCCCTGCATTACCTTTATGTACCCCTGACTATGGGAGTTGTGTTCTATGCCATCTTACGGATAGTGCCGGGTTTCATCTATGCCCTCAGATGCCCAAATTCGGCCCAAATTTCATTTTAAGCCCGCTTGTAGATGGCAGTTGCTGTCATGCCGATTGTAGAAATATTGAATGCTGAGAAACCGCCGGAAGAACTACATGCTCTCGTTTCTGAAAACGTGCCTATTGTTCAGGGCCTAGGGACGATGGAGGTTTAGAGTTTCGGGCCTAGGTATATTTAGTCCCCCTAAACCCTAAACCCTAGTAATTAGTATTGGGTTTCAAGCCTGTCTTGGTGCAAGACCCATAGACTGACGACATGACTTCTTGTCTCGAGAAGGGCTTCCAGAAAGGTGTAAGGTACTGTTGATAAAATCCAGCATGACCCTAAGGACCCTAAACTATGGGAATTATGGTATATTCCTTATAATGGGTGATGCTCTTTGCCGTGTGGCTTCGGCACCCTAAGCCCTGTGCCCGACAGCAGCCATGATCCGAAACCCTAAGCTAAACTTTCAATCTCTCTACCTGCCTAGCAACCCTTGTCGAACTTAGACCCCTAAACCCCAAACGCCCAAACCCCTGAAAACCCCTAAACCCTATAAAACCTTATAGAACCTTATAAAACCTACCATAAGACAGCCCTGTAAAACACTGTAAAGACAATAAGCCCCTACAAAACTCTGAAAATACACCATAGCAAGCAAAGCGCCTTGAGCAGAACGAGAGCTTCTTGCACGCGCCGCGCGCGGGCGCAGGCATCGATGGCCGCACCGTAGCCTTCGGTGTGCTTTTCAAGGGCTTGGGGCGTACAAGGGTTTAGGGTTTCGACGGGCTTAGAGGGGTCTAAGGCTTATAAGGGTGTTCAGGGCTTATAAGGGTTTATAGGGCTTCAAGCGTGTAAGGTAGAAGGGTTTAGGGTTAGGGTTATGCGGCCGGTGGGATAGGGTCGTGGTGTATATTCTAATACGGTTGTGCCTTCCATAGAATCCTTAAATTTTGCACCCGGGAAGTAGGGTCTTGGGGTCGCATCTAGTATGATTGTGCTTCCTGACGGTTTAGCAGTTTAAGGTTTTGCGGGCTCAGGGTTTGGGGTTCAAGGGTTTGGGGGCTTTAGGGTTCAGGATTCTTATAGTTCCGTGTACTGGGCTCGGAGACGGAGATGATTGGTTTAGAGTTAAGGTGTTCAACAAGTGCATGGTTTTGACTAGGGCTTAGGATTCAGTTTCCTACTCTAAAGGTTCTTACCTCCTGAGGCTTATAGCCTCTGGCTTCCACATGACCAGATTCGCAAAAACAGCAAGTCTTCGTGGAGTCAAAGCAGAACCCTAAACCCCGAACCCTCCGAAAGAACACTCCCGGAACCCCAATACTGTAGGAGCCTTCGTAATTAGAATAAGGCTTTGGGATCCTTGATAAACCGTATCGCCATAATCGGGAACCTTACCTCTGGCCGCATTGAATCCAGCCCCAATCGCTCCAACCCCACAATCTCTTGCCGAAACGCTCACCACGTTGGGCTGCAAGCCGACAGCGGGCATTTGCCGAAGTAGATCCTAGGGGCCCGCGGGAGGATCTTAGTTTGAGGTGTGGTTTAGGGTTTGGGGTTGAGTGGTCGTTTGGGCAATCGGATTGAAAGATTTGAAGGCCTTGAGTGTGTAGGGTCTTAATCCCAAACTTGTTCAAGCCCTTGCTGGTTAGCTTCACATGTCCGTACATTAGGGGGACCTTTGCTAGGGGAGCTTATGATGGAGATCCTCATTTGTCAGGTAGCTGAAGCTCCCATGTCAAGGCAAAAACCAAAATCCTATCTCTGATAACGAATCTGTACAACCCGGACCCTGCGGCCTCTGACTCTGAAAAGCTCCTCTCATTCGAGGCACGATTGCGGCCTGCCAATGTTTCTGGCGTCCGCAAGCACTTATGGCAGTGTTGAAGCTCACCTGAGGGGCAGCTTCAAGCTACGGCGAACTCACGGCCTTTCATACCATATATATATACACACACATATCTATATAGCAAACGAGACAGCCATCGCCTTGTATAATTTGGAGCAAGGGCAAAGTTTTTTGGCAAGAGAACCAGCTCAAAAGAAAGCAGCACTATTCGCTTTGCAAACCCTAAAACCCCTCTGCTCCCCAACCCTAAAGCCCGAAAGCCCAGAAGCCTCAAGTCCCGGACCGAGCCCACGGGCGGTAGACCCGACTGCACGGGTTTATTACAAGGCTTTGGGACGGGTTTGTAAGGTTTCCAGTTTTTATCTATCTGTCCGTCGGTCTGTCTCTGTCTACCTGTCCGTCTCCGTGTGGACTGTATCCGTAAGTCTGCCTATCTTCCTACCTACCTAGCCAGCTATCTATCTATCTATATCACTATCAACCTACTATCTAAAATTACCTGCATACATATGGTGCATGAACAAGTTAGCTTACAGGGCCTAGTCACAGAGCCGTGAAGGGTCGGCATAGGGTACGTAGCGTTGTAGTTACTGGCTCTTGGGCCTACTATTACCCGAACCCTAAACCCTCTACATCTGAACCCGAAGCCCCTAAACCCCAAAGCCCTACAAGCCCTAAACCCTACAGAGCTTAGGGATTTTGTGTTCCTTGGTCCGACACGACTTCTGATTCTCGGGCCCGCTACCTGGTCTCGCACCATCATTCTCAACTGTCTCAGAATTTCGAAAACCTATACAGGGTGAGCCCCTCTTTTTGTGAGTGGCTTATAACGGGTTTATAAGTGAGTTTAGCTGGATTGCAACAGGGTTCTAAAAACTTATATGTCCCCAAAAGATATAAGTCTTGTAGCCAGATATAAGTTTTTGGGTTAAGTTTTGTTAAGTTTCCATATCTTTTTATAAGAACTTATCAAAAGAGATAAAAAGAGATAGAAAAAGTTAAAAAAAGATAAAAAAAGATAT